>CM021100.1:849984093-850177543 GCA_007115665.2 Sequoiadendron giganteum | reverse complement strand
GTCTCCCTCCCACTCCCTCTCCCTCTCTTAGGTCTCTCTCTCTCACTCACTCACTCCATCTATCTCTCTCCCCTCTACCCTTAACCCTTAATGCTCTACTCTTAACCACTAAACCCTAAACCCTTAACCCTTAAACCCTATACAATTAACCCTACCTCCCTCAATCTCTCTCCCACTCCCTCCCTCCTTCTATCTCTCTAAACCCTCTCCCTCCTAACCCCTCTCCCTCTCTCAGGGCTCTCTCTCTTAGTCACTCCCTCTATCTCTCTCCCTTCTACCCTTAAGCTTAAATCCTAAACCTTTAAGCCCTAAACCCTAAAAACATCTACCCTCCACCCTTAACCCTGCCTCCCTTTATCTCTCTCCCACTCCCTCCATCTATCTCTCAAGTCTCTCCCTCTTAACCACTCTCCCTCTCTCAAGTTTCACTCTCTATCACTCACTCCTATCTCTCTCCCCTCTACCCTTAACCCTTAACCCTTAACCCTTAAACCCTATACCCTCTACCATTAACTCTCTACCCTCTATCTCTCTCGCACTCCCTCTCTCTCTAAAATCTCTCCCTCCTACCCCCTCTCCCTCTCTTAGGTATCTCCCTCTCTTAGTCACTCCCTCTATCTCTCTTCCCTCTACCCTAAACCCTCTACTCTCTACCCTTAAATCATAAATCCTTAATTCCTTAACCCTCTACCCTTAACCCTTAACGCTTAACCTCTCTACCCTCTACCCTTAACCCTCCCTCCATCTATATCTCTCCCACTCCCTCTCTCCCTCTCTCTCTCTCAACCATCTCCCTTTTACACCCTCTCCCTCTCTCAAGTCTCTCTCTCTCAATTACTCCCTATATCTCTCTCCCCTCTACCCTTAACTGTAAACCCTAAACACTTAACCCATAAACCCTTAAAATCTCTACCCTTTATCTCTCTCCCACTCCCTCACTCTCTATTTCAAGTAGCTCCCTCCTACCCCCTCTCCCTCTCTCGAGTCTCTCTCTCTCACTCACTCACTCACTCAGTCTATCTCTCTCCCCTCTACCCTTAATCCTGTACCCTCTACCCTTAACCCTTTATCTCTCTCCTTCTCCCTCGTACGCCCTCTCCCTCTCTTAAGTCTCTCTCTCTCTCTCACTCCTATATTTCTCTCATCTACCCTTAACCCTCAAACCCTCTACCCAGCTTGCCAATTCGGTGAAATTGGAAATGTATTGGCTTGTTTTAAAACATGGGTCCAAGAAATGGGGTCTCCCAATGATTTACATCATTGGGAGACCCCATTTCTTGGACCCATTTTTTCAAATAGGGTAAGTTAGGTTGCCAATTTCACTGAATTTTCAAGCTAGTGGGCCCACTGGCTTGCCAATTCGGTGAAACTGGCAATATAGTGGCCTATTTGAAAAAATGTGTCCAAGAAATGGGGTCTCTCGATGATGTTTATTGGCAAACTAACTTGCCCTATTTGAAAAAATGGGCCCGAAAATGGGGTCTCCTAGTGATTTGAAAACATGGGTCCAAGAAATGGGGTCTCCTAGTGAAATCACCAAGAGACCCCATTTCTTGGACCCATTTTTTCAAATCACTAGGAGACCCCATTTCTCATTTTTTCAAATAGGGCAAGTTAGTGGACCCATTAGATTACCAATTCAGTGAAATTGGTAATATAGTGGCCTATTTTGAAAAAAAGGATCCAAGAAATGGGGTCTCCTAGTGATATAAATCACCAAGAGACCCCATTTATTGGACCTATTTTTCCAAACAAGACAAGTTAGGTTCCCAATCTCACCAAATTAGCAAGCTAGTGGACCCACTGGCTTGCCAATTCAGTGAAATTGACAATGTAGTGGCCTATTTAAAAAGATGGGTTAAAGAAATAGGATCTCCCGGTGATGCCCCATTTCTTGGACCCATTTTTTTCAAACAAGGCAAGTGAGGTTGTCAATTTCACCAAATTGGCAAGCTAGTGGGCCCACTAGCTTGGCAATTCAGTGAAATTGACAATGTAGTGGCTTGTTTGAAAATATGGGTACAAGAAATGAGGTATGTAAATCACTGGGAGACCTGATTTCTTGGACCCATTTTTCAAATAGGCAAGTTAGGTTGCCAATTTCACTGAATTGCCAAGCTAGTGAGCCTGCTGGCTTGCCAATTCAATGAAATTGGCAATGTAGTGGCTTGTTTGAAAAAATGGGTCCAAGAAATGGGGTCTCAATCATCGGGAGACCCCATTTCTTGGACCCATTTTTTCAAACAGGCAAGCTAGGTTGTCAATTTAACTGAATTGCCAAGCTAGTGGGCCCATTGGCTTGCCAATTTGGTGAAATTGGTAATGTAGTGGTCTGTTTTGAAAAAATGGGTCCAATAAATGGGGTTTCCTAGTGATATAAACTATGCGCAGACCTCATTTCTTGCATCCATTTTTTTAAACAAGGCAAGTTAGGTTGACATTTTCACCAAATTGGCAAGCTAGTGGGCCGACTGGCTTGCCAATTCAGTGAAATTAGCAATGTAGTGGCATGTTTGAAAAAATGGGTACAAGAAATGAGGTCTTCTAGTGATTTACATCACCGAGAGACCCCATTTCTTGGACCCAATTTTTCAAATAGGCAAGTTAGGTTGAGAATTTCACCAAATTGCTAAGCGAGTGGGCCCACTGGCTTGCTAATTCGGTGAAATTGGCAACCTAACTTGCCTATTTGAAAAAATGGGTCTAAGAAATGGGGTCTCATGGTGATTTACGTCACCGCAAGACCCCATTTCTTGGATCCATTTTTTCAAAACAAGCAAGTTAGGTTGCTTGTTTTGAAAAAATGGATCCAAGAAATGGGGTCTCCCGGTGATCAAATCACTGGGAGACCCCATTTATTGGACCCATTTTTTCAAACAAGGCAAGTTAGGTTTTCAATTTCACTGAATTGGTAAGCTAGTGGGCCCACCTGCTTGCAAATTCAGTGAAAATGGAAATGTAGTGGCCTATTTGAATAAATGGGTCCAAGAAATGGGGTCTCCCAGTGATTCATCAGGAGACCCCATTTCTTGGACCCATTTTTTAAACAAGCAAGTTAGGTTGCCAATTTCACTGAATTGCCAAGCTAGTGGGCCCATTGGCTTGGCAATTTGGTGAAATTGGTAATGTAGTGGCCTATTTTGAAAAAATGGGTACAAGAAATGGGGTCTCTCGATGATGTAAATCACCAGGAGACCCCATTTCTTGGAGCCATTTTTTCAAATAGGGCAAGTTAGGTTGCCAATTTCACCAAATTGGCAAACTAGTGGGCCCACTGGCTTGCCAATTCAGTGAAATTAGCAATACAGTGGCCTATTTGAAAAAATGGCGTAAAGAAATGGGGTCACCAGGAGACCCCATTTCTTTGACCCATTTTTTCAAACAGGGCAAGTTAGGTTGTCAATTTCACCAAATTGGCAAGCTAGTGCACCCACTGACTTGCCAATTTAGTGAAATTGGCAATGTAGTGGCCTTTTTGAAAAAATGGGTACAAGAAATGGGGTCTCTCGATGATGTAAATCATCGGGAGACCTCATATCTTGGACCCATTTTTTCAAACAGGCAAGTTAGGTTGCCAATTTCATTGAATTTCCAAGCTAGAGGGCCCACTGGCTTGCCAGTTCGGTGAAATTGGCAATGTAGTGCCCTATTTGAAAAAATGGGTCCAAGAAATGGGGTCTCAATCACCTGGAGACCCCATTTCTTGGACCCATTTTTTCAAATAGGCATGTTAGGTTGCCAATTTCACTGAATTTCCAAGCTAGTGGGCCCATTGGCTTGCCAATTCAATGAAATTGGTAATGTAGTGGCATGTTTTGAAAAAAATGGCTGCAAGAAATGGGGTCTCTCGGTGATGAAAATCATCGAGACACCCTATTTTTTCAAACAGGGCAAGTTATGTTGGCAATTTCACCAAATTGGAAAGCTGGTGGGCCCACTGGCTTGCCAATTCAGTGAAATTTTCATTGTAGTGACCTATTAGGTTGTTAATTTCACCAAATCGACAGGCTGGTGGGCTCACTAGCTTGCCAATTTAGTGTTATTGGCAATGTAGTGGCATGTTTGAAAAAATGGGTCCACGAAATGGGGTCTCCCAGTGATGTAAATCACTGGGAGACCCCATTTGTGGACCCATTTTTCAAGCAGGGTAAGTTAGGTTGTCATTTCACCAAATTGGCAAGCTAGTGGGCCCATGGCCAATTCCGAAAATAGTAATGTAGTGGCCTGCTTGAAAAAATGGGCATAATAAATGAGGTCTCTCGATGATTTACATCACGAGAGTGTATTTTTGAAAAAATAAGAAATGGGATCTCCCGTGATTTACATCACCGGAGCCCCCATTTCTTGGACCCATCACCGGGAGACCCTATTTCTTGAATAGGGTACAAGAAATGGGGTCTCCTGGTGATTTACATCACCAGGAGACCCCATTTCTTGGACCCATTTTTTCAAACAAGCAAGTTAGGTTGCCAATTTCACTAAATTGCCAGGCTAGTGGGCCCACTGGTTTGCCAATTCGGTGAAATTTGCAATGTAGTCGCTTGTTTGAGAAAATGGGTCCAATAAATGGGGTGGGGAGACCCCATTTCTTGGACCCATTTTTTCAAACATGCCACTACATTGCCAATTTCACTGAATTGCAAAGCTTGTGGGCTCACTAGCTTGCCAATTCAGTGAAATTGGCAATATAGTTTCCAATTTCACCCTCTCAGGTCTCTCTCTCTCTCCCTCTCTCCCCTAAACCCTAATCCCTATACCCTATAAACTTAACCTTAAACCTTAAACCCAATACCCTCAACCCTATACGTAATATCCTAAACCATAATCCCTATACCCTATAAAGTTAACCTTATACCTTCAACCCTATACCTTAAACCATAAACCCTACACCATCAATCTTCATCCCTATACCCTATACCCTAAACCCTAAACATTATCCCTTAACCCTTAACCCTATAATTAAACACTAAATCCTACATTAAACCTTGTACCCTAAACCCTAAACCCTCAACCCTAAACCCATTACCCATTACCCTATACCCAATATCCTAAAACCCTTAACCCTATACCCTATACACTTAACCCTACACCCCCAACCTAGAACACTATACCTCAACCCTACACCTTCAACCCTCATCCCTATACCCTATACCCTCAACCTTATAACCTAAGCCTTGAACATTATCCCCAAACCCTATACTTAAACCCTAAACCCTACATTCAACCTTGAACACTAAACCCTAAACCCTAAACCTCAATCCTAAACCCAATACCCTCAACCCTATACCCATTATTCTAAACCGTAATCCCTATACCCTATACACTTAACCCTATACCCTCAACCTTGAACACTATCCCTCAAACCTCAACCCTATACCTTAAATCCTAAACCCTACACCCTCAAGCCTCATCTCTATACCCTACACCCTCAACCTTATACCCTAAACCATAAACATTATCCCTCAACCCTATACTTAAACTATAAACCCTACACTCTCAAGCCTTAACCTTATACCCTTAACCCTAGACCCTAGACCCTAATCCCTATACCCTATACACTTAACCTCATACCCTCAACCTTGAACATTATACCTCAATCCTCAACCCTCAAACTTATACATAGATCCTAAACCCTAAACCATCAACCCTAAACCTAATATCCTCAACCCAATACCCTCAACTATATACCCAATATCCTAAACCATAATCCATATACCCTATACACTTAACCTTATACCCTCAACCCTAAACAATATCCCTCAACCCTCAACCCTATACCTTAAACCCTAAACCCTAAACCCTAAACCCTCATCCCTCATCCATATACCCTATACCCTCAACTTTATACCTAATATCCTAAACCCTATTCCCTATACACTTAACCCTATAACCTCAACCCTATACTTTAAACAGTAAACCTTACACCCTGAACCCTCATAGGGGAGAGAGAAAGAGGGGGATGGAAGGATTGGGGAGAGAGAGAGAGAGGTTGGGAGGGAAAGAGGAGATAAAGATAAGTAGAGAGGGAAGGAGAGGTAGAGACATTAGAGATAAAGAGTAGATAATGAAGGACAAATGGAGGGAGAGAGAGGGAGGTGAGCGAGAGGTGAGATAGAGAGCAATAAAGAGAGTGTGGTAGGGAATGATATAGGGATATGTGGGTAGAGAGGGATAGATGAGATAGAGAGAAGTAGAGAGAGATAGAGATAGAGGGAAGGAGGGAGGGTGGGTGAGAGAGGGGAGGAAGGGAGAGGTAAAGAGGGATATGTGAGATAAACATAAGTAGAGAGAGAATGGTGACATATAGAGAAGGAGAGAGTTACATAGAGGGACAGAGAGAATGGTGAGATAGAGAGGAGAGAGTGAGAGAGAAAGAGGGTGAGGGAGGAGTGAGAGAGAGCGAGAGAGAGGTAGAGGGAGGGAGAGGAGAGATAGAGAGTAGATAAGGAAAAAGGTAGGGAGGGAGACATCTAGTGAGAGAGAGAAAGAGGGCTAGGGGAGATAAAGATAATTAGAGAAAGGAGAGGTAGAGAAAAGTAGAGAGAGAATAAGGGAGGGAGAGAATTGAGATAGAGAGGTGTATAGAGAGTGGTAGGTAGAGAGGGTTTAGGGAGATAGAGAGTAGAGAGGGAAGGAGATGGAGAGGTATGGAGGGGGAGAGAGGGAGGTGAGAGAGAGGTGAGATAGAGAGAAATATAGAGTGTGGTAGGGAGTGATGGAGGGATATGTGGGTAGAGAGGGATAGGTGAGATAGAGAGAAGTAGAGAGAGAGATAGAGGGAAGGAGTGAGGGTGGGCAAGAGAGGGGAGGAAGGGAGAGGTAAAGAGGGATAAGTGAGATAAAGATATGTAGAGAGAGAATGGTGACATATAGAGAAGTGGAGATTTACAAAGAGGGAAAGAGAGAATGGTGAGATAAAGAGGAGAGAGTGAAAGAGAAAGAGGGTAAGGGAGGAGTGAGAGAGAGTGACAGAGAGAGGTAGAGGGAGGGAGAGGAGAGATAGAGAGTAGATAGGGGAAAAGGTAGGGAGGGAGACATCTAGTGAGAGAGAGAGAGGGATAGGGAGATGAAGATAATTAGAGAGTGAAGGAGAGGTAGAGAGAGAGAAGTAGAGAGGGATTGAAGGAGGAAGGGAGAGAGGGATAGAAGAAAGATAGAGAGGTTTAGAGAGAGTGTTAGGGAGTGATGGATGGAGAGGTAGGTAGAGAGTAGAGAGGGAAGGAGAGGGAGAGATATGGATGGAGAGAGTGGGAGGTGAGATAGAGAGTAATAGAGAGAAAGTGGTATGTTGTGATGGATGGAGATCTAGGTAGAGAGGAAGAGGGGAGATATAGATAAGTAGAGAGGGAGGGAGATGTAGTGAGGGAGAGAGAGGTGATATAGAGAGAAATAGAGAGTGGTGGAAGGAGATGTAGGTAGAGAGAGGGAGAGAGGAGATAAAGATAAGTAGAGATGGAAGGAGAGGTAGAGAGAAAGGAGAGATAGAGAGAATTAGAGAGGGAATGAGGGAGGGAAGGAGAGGTAGGGAGGGATAGGAAGGTGAGATAGAGAGGTGTAGAGAGAGAGTGGTAAGGTTTGATGGATACAAAGGTAGGTAGAGAGAGGGATTGGGAGATAGAGAGTAGATAGGGAAGAAGAAAGGGAGAGAGAAGTATGGAGGGAGAGAGAGAGGGAGGTGAGAGAAATAAGGAGAGTGGTAGGGGAGAGGTAGGTAGAGAGAGAGATAGAGGGAGGGAGGGAGATAGAGATAAGTAGAGAGGGAAGGAGGGAGGTAGGGAGAGAGAAGTGAGGTATAGAGAATTATAGGGCAAAGGAGAGAGAGACAGAGAGACAGAGAGAGTTCTTGAGATCAAGTGGGAGAGAGTCAGAAAAAGGGGATGGAGATAGTGAGAGAGAGGTCTAGAGTGTAAGGGATAAAAATGAGTGAGATAGAGAGAGAAATAATACAATTTACTGATTACTAAAATTTGACCTCTTGATTACTGAAATTTGACTAAGTATAAAATTTGTGAGATCTTCCATAAACTAGAAGAGAGAGAGAGGAGAGAGGGAGGAAGGGAGAGAGAGAGGGAGTGGAGAGATAAAGAGTAGAGAGAAGGAGAGAGTGAGAGAAAGATTATACAACTTGCTGACTACTAAAATTTGACCTCTTGATTATTGAAATTTGACATGCTGATTATTGAAATTTGACTAAGTCTGAAACTTTTAAGGTCTTCCAAAAACTAGAATTTGCATTTTAACTCCTAGAGATCTGAAACCACTCTCAAACATCTTGCCTATGTAGATGAAATATAACTTAAAGTATAAGAAAATAAATGTCCATATGTAAATGTCAACTTATACTTAAATTTTTATCTCATGTATATAGTTTCCCTCAAAGATAATGAGAAGAAAGAAAAAAAAGAGAAGAAAAATAAATTCGATGTAGATCAAAATGAGAGCACGTTATAACACGCCCGTGTTTTTTCAATGCATTCACAAAACACAAAAAAAGCATTCACAAAACATGTCAAAACTGAGATATAACGCGATCACGTTATAATGCGGTCATGTTATATCTTGCTTTGGGAATCCCCAAGCCTTACGATTGGTATTTACCTTGGAATACCAACCCAAAGGCTTGGAGGGCATTCCCAATGACCAGAGACGTGTTATTGCAAATTCTACAATTTTTCACATAATCGAGTTCGTGCTCACTGCCAGGATTGCATGTGGTTCAATATTGAAAAAATTGAACACATGGGTAATGTTAGATTCTCTCTTAGCTATCCAACGATGTAATTTTTTTCACTTTATGACAATGTTAAGTCTTTCATCCATAATTTATTTTGTTTGTATGTCTCTTTTTTTTCCAAAAAGCATTGTTTGGTGTGCTTTTTGTTATAAAGTAACCGTTCATCAAAATTTCAAATAAATTACATTTTTAGAAACTAGACTCCATTCTACAATTTTTTTTGAAAATAAATAAAAAAATTCAATTACTTTCCAAAATTTGTAGGGGAGCACGGCCAAAATTCTTCTTTTCAGGAAGTGTCAACTTCTAAAATTAGTAAAAATTCAAATATTCATTAAAAAAATATGAAAAAAATTGTTCATCAACTACATACTGTTAGCTAACTTCAGACTGTAGCGATTCTAAAAATACTACAAAAAAGTTCATCATGCTAGGGTCGTACAAGAGTTTCTATGTTATGTTTTTTTGACAAAAACAACACCAATTTGTGTACGTCCCTTGTTCGAACCCCTTAATCTCAACCATTTTATAAATAAATTAGTAGTTTAGAAAGTAGAATCAGAGCACTTTGAACCTTTTTTTTGTTCCATCTCAAAATTTTGAGTGTAGCTATCCTCAATTTCATGTCCAAGGTCAGTATTTCCTAATTTCAGAAAAAAAGTGTTCACTTAAGTCCCTTTTTTGGGAACCATCTTGGTGCACTTACCCTCCCCATTTATAATACTTTTAATAGAGTATAATCTTGTGGACTAACCTCCACCGTGGTTTTTCCCCTAATAGGGTTTCCACATAAAAATCTTGGTGTTATGTGTGTTTTTGATGTGGTGATGGTTTATGCTTTCATGTTTATTTATCAGATCTGAGAATAAGTTTAATAAGTATAATTTCTATGATGACTGATTCACCCCCCTCTCAATTGTCTGCCCTTGTGTTTTCAATAGGTATGTGGTCAATATTCTATGGATTGTAAGTTCCTAATATTCTCTCTCAATTTTCCATAATATTATCCTTAGATAACCTAATTTTAATGGTAATGATGTAGAATACTTTATATAATATGTGATCCCACAAAGCTGGTTTACAATTTCTTAGAGGAACTGATTTTTGTTGAAATCACATATTTTTAGAAAATATAATTATTTAAGCCTTTAAAAGCTCCATTTTAAAGATTCCAATTGAAGAGGGTTTGATCAAACCACCTTAAATCAAACCCCCTTGGATAGAACCTCTCTAGTTTTAAACCATACCTATAAATGAGTCTCCTTTACACCTATCAAAATGCTGATAAAAAATCACTTTTGATTTACCTTTTGGGGGACCAAATGAATTCATTTAAAATTTATTTTAAATGATTATGGTAGTCTTCAAAATGAGCTATCCCACGAATATAATTTTAATATGTTTTGGTTTTATTATGTGTGTGTTTTTTTAGTTTTATTAAACATAGGTTTTTTACCGAAAATCAAGCTCTCTATTTTGCACATGTGGAAAAATAGAAAATTATCAAAATAAATTTTAAAAAAATATTTTTGTGCTGGGTATTGATGTCCTTGATCCATTAAAAAAATTAAAATTGAATTTCAATACATACAGAAAAAGTTATGTTGTATACAGTCCGCCTATGTCTGAATTGCAATTGGTTTGACTTTGAAACTCTATTAAGGAAAAAATATTCAATAAAAAACTATGAGACCAAATGAAAGTGCTATATATCATAGTTAAAAATCTAAATTCAAAAAAAAAAGAATTTTATCCTTCATACAAAACAAGTTATGTTGTATACAGTGAGCGTCACTTTTTAAAAATGTTGTTTTTTGAAAAAAACCAGTTTTCATGGGAGATGGAAAAATAAGTGCAATATTATTCCAAAAATTTTGAAAAAAATGTTTTTAGAATCTATAGACAAAATGTGATGAGACTCTAGTTTGCATCATCTTCAAATTCCTCATGGTTTATCCACTATAGGTGCCCGAATGTGAAGATTTAGTTAAAAATAATAATTTCAGTGTCTAGTTTGGCGAAAAATTGTAAACCACTATTGTGGGATCACCCTATATATAATATTAATATAACAAGAGTTCACTCCAATAGAAGTACTTAAAAATATCTAATTATTTAGTAGGAATGGTTGTGAAACTTGAAAAAATTATTTGCAATGAACTTGTTAGAATCAAAACCACATGGTATGTGACTCATCATATGATGATAAATCTCCAGCTATCATTCAAATTTTGCATCTTTGCAACGAGTTGTGAATTACATGGCAAGAGAGAACACATTGGTAGTGAAGATTTACAAACCAAAGAGAAAAAATGGTAGAGTTGTGAACGGTCAACCTATCATCATGATGGGTAAGTATGCATTTAGTGTGGTGAGTATTAAAGCAATAAGAAAAGAATATTTACATTATACATCCCATGGAATATTTGTAGTGAAATGATAGTAAGGAAAATGTTTTAGTTAAGATATGCTTGTTTAGTGTATATAGTATGTATTTCAACATGAAACTAAGTAACTTAATGTAATAGTTCATCAATAATTAATATTTTGAATGAAAACTCAAGAACCCCTCTCAATATTTTGGACACCCTTAAGCTTAAATTAAAAAGTAATAATTTTCCTCTACCTCATACATGTATGAGAAGTAGTACCAATAAGAACTATAATAAGGATAAAAGGGATTCAAAAACCTGTATGTGAACCTTTTTCTAGAAGAGTTAGAAATTTATAAGGATTTGCATAATATATATAGCACCTTCCTAGATTTTTCTTTTTGTGTTATGGTTTTTTATCTTTTATATTTAATTTAGAGTCTTTATTATTTTGGGTAGATTTTTTGTTGTTCTATTGTTGCATGGTTGATTATGTTCTATATATAAATAAGGTTCCAAGTCAATTTTCTTTTAAATACTATTTAATAGAATAACTCAATGTAATTGGTGAACACACATACTACTAGAATTGTAGGTTCATCCAATAAATAAGGGTCATATAGAATGGAGTAGTGTTGTATTAGGTTTATTTCCCAACTATTACATGAATTCATAGTAGATACATAACTATTATATTCTACTACAAATTTTATATCTTGGTTTGTCAAATCAATATTATCAATGGTGAGCACTTGATGAAGGTAAAGAAAGCCATGAATATAAGTTTAACCTCTATATTTCCACCCATACCTAGCATAAGGGAGATAAAAATAAGGATCTATAAAAATAATTAAGGAAAAATTCAATGTAAATGAGTGGAAAATGGAAGAAGATCACCTATACTAGTATTCCTTTGCACCCTAAATCTTCTTCAATATCTCTTTATCAAATATAATGAATACATTATGCATGGAAATTATAATAAAATTGACCAATACTTATAATAAGAACTTGGTTCACTAATTGGATCAAGTGAATGAGGTGCATCTAATTTATTGGTAGGAAAACCTAAGCTTTGATTCTTTGAGGATGTTACATAGGATGAGAAAATACCAACCTTAGAGGTGATAAAGGAATGAATAGAAGGGTCAAAAGTAAAGGGAATAGGAAAAAAAAAATCATTAACAAAGAAACTTTCAAACAGATAATAAAAAATATCCTACAGAAGGAGAAAAAGAGAACAATAAACAATAAAAAACCATTGCATAATAGGAGAAAAGAGGAGAGGAGAATTTGAGAGGTATAATGGAAATATTTTATTATATAATTTTTATGAACACTTGAAAATCATGTCTTATCAACTAGACTACCCTCAACAAGAGCACCTTCAATACAACAAGGTTACATACATTTTAAAGGAGGGAAAGTATGGTGCATATTCATTTCATATACAAAATATAGTTTATATTTAACATGAGTAGATATTGTATGGGGAACCAAATCTAATATGATGAATTGGAGAAAATGAAATAGGCTATATGTTCTTGTTAGTAATTTTTTTTTAAGGGTAAAATTTTTATTAGAAATTTGGAAAATAATACAGGAAAAGAAAAAAGGCAGCAAGGATTCCCCAAAGGAACCCATAAAAGGAACAACTACATATTTATGTCTTTGAAAATAACCTTTTCCAAAGAAATCACATACTCTGGAGGCAAAAGGCTCCAATCACCCACATCCTACCTATCCTCATGCTTTGAAGTCCGGTTGGCCAACAATCAACCACTCTATTCCACTCTTGAGGAATATGACAAAAGGAGATATACTCAAAAGACCTGCACATCCTAAAAAATCTATTTAACCACCAAAGCCAGTTGCCAACTAGCTCCCTCAAACTTTTAATCATTTAACATACCCACAACAATTTGTAAATAAGAATCACAAATAATATTCCTCCAACAAAGGTAATACCCTCTTTCCCTAACATTAAGAATAACAAGGGCCTCCATAAGATTGTTAGTCTACAACACTTTATAGATGGAGAAAATAAACACACTACTCCCAACACTGTTTCTACCTATTCCACCAATCCCAACATGGCTAGGATTCCCTTGAGAAGAACCAGTAGTATTCACCTTTAGGACATCTTGAGGAGGAGGAGTCCACTTACCCTCCTACTGAATTTGATGCTTGGTATGTCGAGGTCCTCTACAATGAGAACATCTAGGGCCACCAATCTAAAGCTTCAAGTTCCATATGAAGGCCACATCATGAGGGTCCACAACATTTGACAAGTCACATTTCATAGAGAGAATTTATTGAATCCTATAGAGGATCTTTTTCTAAAGCTGACCTACAATCATTTTCACACCCTGAAATATCCTCATATTCCTCTCAAACCATAATTTCTAGATAATTAAGGGCCAATAATCCAAGAAAACTTAAGAAAAGAGGTCTGAGCTAGAGTTCTACCCATACTATCCCAAAGCTCAACCAAATAAGTGGCATGGACACAAGAATGATTCCAAAAACCCCACCAAAAGTGCCAAATAGCTCTAGAAAAAGGGCACATGAAAAAGAGGTGAGGGAAGCTTTCCTCACTATTATTACATAGAACACAAATAGAAGGGCCATGAAAATATCTCTTTGAAATATTTTCCCAAGTAACACATCTATTTTGATTAACCAACAATATGAAAAAAAATACTTTTGGGCGAAGAAAATTTGTTCCAGACCTACTTCCACCAAGGCACCTCCATCCTCCCAAACACTTGTCTATCTAGCTCAAGGTACCTCGAGTCCACTAAATTTTTTCCTTTTGAATCAAGACCCCAAGACAAAGTATCCCTCCCAGAAAGGGAATTTCACATTCTGTCATCGAAAATCCTAGTGAGCTCTAGATGAGCCTTCTTAATTCCCCCCAGTGGCCATTCCTACGGAGTATTCCAAAGCACCACCTCCATCTAACCCAAAGCCAACACCACTTTAGAATCACTCACCTTAATCTAACCAACCTCAAGAAAACTATTGCAGAGGGGAAAAGATAGGGATACATAATCAGGATGGGAGGATGGTCATTCGATGAATCATGCCAAAAGAGAGAATCAGAGTCACTATTGCAAAACCAAAAGAAACCCTAGTTAATGAGATTCACACCTTGCTTAAGAGTATCCCAAATCATGTACCCCCTCCCTAAAAGACTATACCAAGGCACATCCATATAACTAACCCCTAAATATACTTAATAGTAAGAATCTTGGCCCAATCTTGATCCTGATTAGAACACCAACACTAATATAACTTAGCAACCATAACCTAGCTAATCAAATTTTCATGCTTAAGCCCAAGACCACCCTCTTGTTTCAAACTATAAATAGAATCCCACTTCACAAGGATCCATTTCAAAGATGATAAATTACCAGCCCACAAAAATAAATAGGAAAGGGTGTCAAACTCCTAAATAAAGCACTAGGGGAAACCTGCATAAAATATCTATAAATAGGAAGAGCCTAAACCACAAAATTTAAGAGAGTCACATGCCCAAATGATGAAAGCCACCAATATGTCCAATGACTTACCTTCTTACAAAACTTATCCAACACATCCTTCCAAAGATCTCTAAGTTGATAGCTCATTAAGATGGGAATCCCAAGATAAGAAAAAGGGAGAGAACCAATCTGAAACCAAAAAATCTGACCAATCCTATTTTGAATAAGATGAGGAGTATTAAATAATAATATTGAGGACTTGTCCTCATTGATCTTTTGACTAGATTCTGCGAGATAGATGTATGAAGTTTTACTTAGCTTCATAGCCTCCTAAATTTTATCCATACCCATCAAAGTAGTATCATCCACAAACTACAAGTGAGAATAAGGTTGCACCCTATCACCCCAACTCCAACCCTAAATCAAACCTTGACAGAAATGAGACTTGATAAGTCTTCCCAACCCTTCAGCCATAATGATGAAAAGGTAGGGAGAAAGAGGATCCCATTGATGAAGGCCCCTAGAAGCCCCAAACAACTCTAAAGGCTCCCCATTAATAAGAACTAAAAAAGAGAGGAAGTAACACAACTCATGACCCAATAAATCCACTCCCTACCAAAGCCAAAAGCCTGAAGAATATTTTGTAGAAACTCCTATTTGACCTTGTCATAATACTTCACCATGTCAAGTTTGATGAAGATAACTTTCTCCTTCGAAAACACCATAGAATGAATAGCCTAATTAGCAATCACAATCCCATCAAGAATTTGTTTTCTAGTAATGAAACCCCCTTATTCAGGAGAGACTAAAGATCTAAGCGAAGGCTTGAGTATTTTCACAATCAAGTAAGTGATATCTTTGTAAACCATATTATAGAGAGGAATGTCTCTAAACTGATCTAGACAATTAACTCCTTCTCTCTTAGGAATAAGCACCAAAAAAGTAGTTCATGGCTCGTAGCATTTGCTTATTATGCTGTGACTCTTGATCCACCTCAAGGAGATCCAATTTGATAATTTATCAAAACTCTTGAAATAATTTAATAGGAAATCCATCCAATCTTGGGGCCTTACCTTTTTTCATTTGAAATACCACCTCTTCCAGCTCAGGTAGTAGAATAGGACACATAATGGCCACATTCATTTAATTAGAAACTAAAGAAGGAATGCAATCCAAGATATCAATCACCTCATTACTAGTGGGGAGAGAGTCATCTGTGAATAAAGTTGAGAAGAATTGAGTAGCCTTCTTAGAGATCTCAACCATAGAGGACAAATGCAACCCTTCCGATGAAAATAGAGAGGAAATAAGATTTCCAACTCTTCTAGCTTTGACTGAATTGTGAAAAAAGGAAATATTATGATCCATTTCCTAAAGCCAATCAACTCGAGACTTCTTCTTCCAAAATATCTCCTCACATAGCTACCATTCTTCCAACTCCTTAACATCTATTGAATCTTCCTTGAGTAAGTCATCGATAAGACCATAATTCTAGATCCAGTGAGTGATGGCAGCTAAGCTAGCTTGAGCAAACATTTTATTATGGTGAAGGTTTCCAAAGCATTGCATATTCCACCTCTTGAGCTTCTACTTCACATAATGTAATCTTTTGGAAAAGGAATACATATCCCTGCCATGATCAAGCCTTCCTTGATGCCACTAATAAACTATAAGGTCATGAAGAGAATAATCCTACAACCACATGAGTTGAAACTTGAAGGATGCGTTCCTAGGAACTCTGAATGCACTAGAAAAAAGTTTAATCGGTTAGTGGTATGACCCTTTCCAATCCAAAATATTTGAGTTGGTAGACCACGTATCTCCCACCCAAAAGAAAAAAAAAGAAGAAATGATCCAACCTCTCAGAAATAACATTCTCCCCACAAATCTTGTTATTCTAGGTGAAAGTACCATTATTTGGCTTCACATCAACAAGATTAAGAAAATATATATTATTCTTGAGTAGACTAGCAGATTCGTCAAGCTTGACATTCCCACCATGTTTGTCCTCAAGAAAATAAATAGAATTAAAGTCCCCTGTCTCAATCCATGGGAGTAAGGAAGCTAGAGATCTGATATATCAAACATGAGCCAACAACCGAGCTTTACTAGAAATATTATTAGGATCATAAACATTAGTGAAAAGACAATTTTCACCCAAATCCAGACTAGAAACAACCACAAACATAGTCGAGTGACTCAAACACCACCAAAGAGGAAAAATATTCCTTGGATCCTAGAAACAAGCCACCCAAAAGTTAACACGAGCCTCGCCACACTAAAAAAATCCATGAGACCATATTTTGGTTGCTCTATTCAACATACCATCCACTGTTAACTTAGTTTCCTATAGGAAAATCATATTAGGACCATGAGTACCAATCATCTCTAGAATAGCCTTTTGTTAAGGGATGCTATTCATACCCCTCACATTCCATGATTTAATAATAATTTCCAAGATTGGGAGAAGTGGGAGTCAATGGTTTTCAATAACCCTAAATCCACCCAATTCTCACCCAATAATTTAACCTTCTTCAAGTCCTTGCAACCCACCTTGGATGATTTCTTTGAAGGCCACTTCTTCAAGGGCTTTTATTGCAAACCCAAAATAGGCACAATCCTAGTACTCCTCCCAAAATCCAAATCCTCCAAGTAGGTTAGGAGGGAGAAAGATCCTTCAAAATATCAACCTCATTTGAAACCATTGGCTCGCTCTAATTTAGGCTGATCTAAATATAAGATGCTACATCTATGGCCATTAGATCACCCTCTGTATCTCCCAGAGGAAGGTGTTGAAAATAATTCACTTTATTACTATAAAAATCCACTCCCAAGGACCCCCAAAAGGAAGCACGATAGGAGGGTGATCCCACGATATTGGTTTACAATTTTTGGGCAAACTGGACACTGAACTAATTTTTTTTAACTAAATCTTCACTTTCAAGCTCCTATAGTGGCTAAATCGTGAAGAATTTGAAGATGATGCAAAATAGTGATTTGTGAAGTTTTGTCTATAGATTCTAAATATATTTTTTTCAAAAAAATTGGAATCAGATTGCACTTTTTTTCATCTCCTTCGAAAACTAGTTTTTATCAGTAAACAACATTTTTAAGGAGTGACGCTCACTGTATACAACATAACTTTTTTTGTATGAAGGATAAATTTCTATTTTTTTTTAATTTAGATTTGTAACTATGATATCTAACCAGTTCATTTGGTTTCATAGTGTTTTATTAAATATTTTTTTCTTAATCAAGTTTCAAACTCAAGCCAATTACAATTCAGACATAGGTGAACTGTATACAACATAACTTTTTCTGTATGTATCAAAATTCAAAAAAAATTTAGTGGATCAAGGACATCAATACCTAGCCTAAACATATTTTTCAAAACTCATTTGATCCCCCAAAAGGTAAATCAAAAGTGGTTTTTTATCAACATTTTGATAGGTGTAAAGGAGACTCTGTTATAGGTATGGTTTAAAACTAGCAGGGTTCTATCCAAGGGGGCTTGGTCTAAGGTGGTTTGATCAAACCCTCTTCAATTGGAATCCTTTAAATGAAACTTTTAAAGGCTTAAATCATTATATTTTCTAAAAATATGTGATTTTAGCAAAAATCAGGATCTCCGAGAAAGTGTAAACCACTATTGTGGCAGCACCCAGGACACCCCTCCTCCTGGACTAAGTTCTCCTGAAAATCAAACCAATTGAAGACCCCAACATATTTACTATCCTTCAAGGTTATCTTTTGACCCAATCCCTTATTGTGAGGCTTAATCAGGGTGACACCCTCCTTATCTTCCACCCCATTAGCCATAGGGGCCTTCGCTTTATCAGTATTAAGATTCAGATTGACATTACTATTCACTGCACCATCCATCTAATTGAACCAATGACACTTTATAGATTCCCATACTCATGACTGAATCGACATCTGAAAGGGAGGGTGTCATAGTCTGGTTGTTGAATATAGGCAACAAATCCAAGACATATCTCCAAAGAGTTTTGAAAGTGTATTATTCAAAACAATTTCCACACAGATATGAGCATATGCAATTACATTTTGGTCTAAAGTTTGTTGAGCCAAACCCATTGGCTTACCAAGAAGAAGAGTAATCATATGAATAATATCGCTCCTCCAACAGTCCAATGAAATATATGGAATATGAACCCAGACAGGAACCCTCAAGAAAAGTTCCTTAGTCGCATTGAAACCCACATACCAAGGTTTCACGAGGAGACCAACTTGATTAAAGAAATAAAATCCTCCTTTAAAATCCCTATTGCAATCTGACATGCATGTAAACACAACAATAAAATTGAAATGTACCAACCCTTCAATGTAGTAAAAATTTCTAAATTTACACCTTGTGAGTTTAAATTAGGTAACACGCCAGTGAAATAATTTTTTTATTTATTTTATTGAGAGTATACGAACAAGATTCCATAACATATTACAATAAATATTCCATTGCATTACAATAACTTCACAAGTTAGAACAATACAAGTATAACTGAGGTACATTTCCAAGGTTAGTATTACATCCAAATGAGAAATAAAACCCCAGTATAACTATGAAGTACAAAGGAGGAAACAAAACAAAATAAGGAACAATATCACCTAAGCTCCTCAAGTCCTCCACGATTCACCTCCATAGCCATTCTCTATTTGCTGCAATATTATGTTTTCCCTCAGATTTTTGTGAGCAAGTATACCTATGACATGATTTAGCAAATATTGAAGGATTCCATGAAAATGCAAGAGCTAAAGCCTACATGCAATATAAAAACATGCAAAAGACAATGTTAGACTAAAGCATGAAGTCAAGATGTGCAAAATGCAAGATGTCAAGAGCTTGATAGATTAAGAGATGTAGATTAAGAGATTAAGAGATCAAGAGATGTAGATGTTAAAATGAGATAAAAATTGCCTTTTTATAGAAAAGCCAATTTTGGATGAATGGTCAAGATTGAAAGTTGAAAAATGCCCTAAGATCAAAGGTTAAAATTAAATGTGGCAACCGACAATTAGGGTTAGGGCAACATTAGGGTGAAATTTAAAATGAAGGGATGAATTTTTTTTATTATTTTTAAATCAAATTAATGGACAAGAATGCATATGACTTGAGAAGATGTGGCACAAGAAAAAGAGGAAAGCTAGAAAATCAAATAATATTAGAAATTATTTGATTTATAGAAAAAAGTTGACCTTTTCAATTAAAAATTAATTTAATTCAAAAGTGGGGGCATGTGGTGGTAAATAATTAATTTAAATTATTTTACTTGGTGAGAAAATAGAAAGTGTACAATTTTAAATAAATGATTTTATTTAAAATTAGAAGGAAAGTTGTAAATAATGATTTTAAATTATTTACTTGGTGGGAAATTAGAAGGTGGGTAATTTTAAATAAATGATTTTATTTAAAATTAGAACGAAAGTTGTAAATTTGATTTTAAATTATTTACTTGTTGGAAAATTAGAAAGTGGTTAATTTTAAATAAATGATTTTATTTAAAATTAGAAGGAAATTTGATAATGGAAATACAGATGGAAAATCAAATAATAAATTAAAG
This sequence comes from Sequoiadendron giganteum, assembly GCA_007115665.2. Lineage (NCBI taxonomy): Eukaryota > Viridiplantae > Streptophyta > Pinopsida > Cupressales > Cupressaceae > Sequoiadendron > Sequoiadendron giganteum. The sequence goes on along the minus strand of CM021100.1, from coordinate 850,157,376 downwards.
TTATTTGATTTATAGGCCAATTTGGCCTTTTGAATTAAAAATTAATTTAATTCAAAAGTGGGACATGTGACAAGCTGATTTTTTGTTTAAATAACAATTTAATTCAAAATAGGAAGAAGATGACAAATTAATTTAATTGTGGAAGAAGAGGATAAATGAATAATTAAATAATTAAAATAACTATTTAATTATAGTGGAAAGATGATAAATAATTAAATAAATATAATTTATTTAATCATAGAAGACAAGAATATTAGTGACGTAATTAAATAAACATTATTTAATTAATCAAAGAGGAAAATAAAGGATGACAACAAATTAATTAAATAATTAAAATTATCTAATCAATAGAAGACTTATGACAATAGAAAAATGGTATTAGCAAGTCTAGGACATTTTCATGTGTACATTTTGCCCCTCTTTGTCATAATGCAGTTTATCGCATTGTGACAAAGAAAATAAGTCAAAAATATGCCCCAGTGTGAAAGTGAGGAGAGCAAGGATGACAAGGAGGTAGTGGTATGCCCCCTCAAGAGGATGGTTGGGTTTAGAGAACACGATTGGGCTCTCGAAATGGACAAGGAGACCAAAAGATAAAAGGGACAAAGATAAGGATGATGAAGATGCAGATGAGAGGAAATGTTAGAGAGGAAGAGAAGAAGGATGGGAAGGGAAAGAAACCTTCAATATTTTCCAAAGAAATAATAGGTGTTGCTCAAATCATATTGGGCAGATTATTGTAATGGCCAAAAAACACTATGATATGACATAGATCAATAGTGTGCAAGGTCAAACCATCACATAGGACAAGCAATCACAGAAAAAGATGATCATGAATCATATGAGGAACTCAATTGCCCCTAGTCCTTTTGTCATGAACAACTACAAACAGACAAGACTAGTCATGAAACATCATTGCTCCTTTAAATCCGAATGTTAGGACATCCTCAAGGAACTAGCACATGACAATCATAAAAGACAAGACGATCATTTTACTACATCGCTGCTCCTCTAAATCTTGATATTAGGACATCCTCAAGGAACTAGCAACAGGATGATCAAAAAAGACAAAGACAATCATCATGATATGCCATGGATCCTCTGACATAAGGAACTAGTAGCATGATGAAAGTCAAAAGAAAGATAATGTTTTCCAAGTGTTTTGATGTCGAGATGCCAAGTTGATGAATGCCAAATGATGCCAGATTCAGGAAGGACACATCCTGAACGATGCAGATGCCAAGAGGATCTATTCTCGAATGTCCAAAGAATCCCTCAAAATGATAGATGACAATAGTGATGCTTAGGAAGGACACATCTCGAAGCATAAATAAATGACAAGAGTTGTTCTTCAGAAGGACATATCCGTAGTAGAACCAAGATTTTGATAGGTTGACTTGTTTTGATGGAGTTTGACGAGATGATAGATTTGACCACATGCCAGCGTTGACATGTTATTGAGATTAAGATGTTGATTGAAGCGATTGTTTGAGTTTTCTATGAGGTTTCTTGTTTTAGGATTGATAAAGAGTTTTCTTGACTTAAAGAAATTTGATGTGTGTGAAAGTGAAGTGTTATGAACCCTAATGGACTAACCTAGTGCGGCCTCGGGGGCTCATCGATTGATGGCCTTGCCTATGTCATGCACTCATAGACCTCGTAGTTCGACATGACCAATGACTTTATCTGAAGGACATAAGATTGAGTCATGATTTTATTTTGACAACCTAAAACGAATGACCTAATGTGGCTTTGAGGGTACACCAAATGATGACCTTGCCTACGTAGCAAATGCGTAGAGGCAACATAGTTCGACGATGACATGGACTAACTAACATGACTGAATTTGACTCTATTTTGGGATTTTTGAGTGTTATTTGGATGTTTTTGGGTTTTTGACATGTTATGATGTTTTTTTTGGATTTTGAAGTTTTATAAAAAAATTTGGATTTTTGAAGTTTTATATTTTTTTTGGATTTTTGATGGATATTTGATTTTTATGATTTTTTCAGGACTTTTTATGATTTTTATGGCTTTCTGATGTTTTATGAGGATCATGACAAATGCATGTGAATGATTCCTACAAGCAAGAGCATTTGTGCATAAGAATCCAAGGACAACCATGATCTTACTTCTAGTCAAGCTGAATAGCAATTGATTGGTGATTAAATGATGATGGTGACATTGTTTGATGTGGGAAGGACATATCCCAAAAAAAAATGAAGATGACGATTATGTGACTAAAGGATCAAGGTTTGCAGCAGGGCTAGGAACAAAGCCAAGGATTGTTGGATGATGCACTGGGTTGCATAGCAAGATTGTTAGGATTAGGCTCATTGCATTTGGAATGATTTCGTTAGGACTAGATGGGATGATGGAGGATCTTTAGACCATTGACAAGGGAAACCAAGTTAGGTGATAGTTATAAAAGGAAGATGGATGGATTAGGTAAAAGATAGGAGACATGAGGATTATTGGCTAGAAGAATTATCACATGGTCTCCAAGGACAATGTCACAAAGGAATAATGAGGTTACAAAGGTAATGATATTTCATGAATATGGTATGGTCAAAGGATAGAAATGTCAAAAAATTTCCCAAAGCATGATTTATGTTTGTACCTTAATCCTTATCAAGATTAGAGTAAGTGGGAAAAATGGATGGGAATGACAAGGCTTAGATGGATAGATGGAAATTTCATAAAAAATGTCATGCAAAGGGTATAGGAGATGAGAGAAATTTCCCCCAAGTGTAGTGATCCACATATATAATTTATTTTACACATGACACTTGTTTGCCAGGTTTTCATCATGGTACTTATCCAAAGTGCCATAAGAATGGTTTTCACTTATGGACAAAAAATTTCTCTTTACTATTTTTTGGTGTCACCATGACACTTATTTGCCAGGTTTTCATCAAGGTGACAATTTTTTTATATTTTTCATTTTTTTTATATTTTTGTATTTTTTGGATGGCCTTGATGCTTTAGATGATCACTAACTATATTGAATCTATTGATGGTTCTGATGTAGAGACTGGTGGGCACCATGACATACCAATAATGACCTTTATGAAGTAGTTTCCTTTTCAGGATCATAGCGCTTGTATACAACTGATTGAAGTAATTGTGATCCTTTTTGATACTAGAGTTGGCCTTATCAGAATACATACATCACGATAGAGTGCCATGGGAGTCCTTATGATAAAGACTTGTTACCAAGATGTGATGAATTTATGACATGCATTTTTGGACTTTAAGAACGATGTAGGATTATGACGGATGATGGTAGATGTGGAAGGATTGTTTGGACATTTGGATGTAGCAATTTTTATTTTCCAAACTTTAGGTGTTGGCTGGCGGAGTTTGGAATTTTGATTAGGATAATGTTTGGAACCATGACTTTTATATGTCTTGCTAGATGACCATTTTAAAGGAGGTAGAAATTTATTGTATGTGAGAGTCCTCTTTACTTGTGGCTCCATATTTTGATTGACTTTTGGATTTAGAATCTTTTATTTTCTTGATCCATTTTTCTTTGGGATCCACTTTAACTTTATTTGTCCACTTGGATTTTTTATTGATTCAATAGCCTTTGACATTTGATTTTGAACTTTGGATTTGTAATAGTTTTCTTTTTGTTGGCTCCAAATGGAAGGTTTATTCATGTTGGAATGATGATTTATGGTGTGGATGGAAGGGGTGTTGGCAACAACCTTATGACAAGGACTACTCATGACATCCATTTTGATGTTTCTGTTAGATAAAGTTTCCTCTAATATCAAGGAGGTACCACTATCATCATTATATTTTTTGACTGAGGAATAGCCAAGACCTTGATGTCTATAATTTGCATGAAGTTGTATGGGTTCTAGAATTATTTGCTCATGTAGTCCTAGTCCTTTTCCTTGATAATGCATGTTTTGACAAATTTTGGTTAAGATGGGGTACTTGTCATTTTGGAAGCAAGGCACTAACCCATTATTATTCACTTAGAAACCTTGGAATTTTCTCATCTATAAGAAAGATTGCTCTAACAAAGATAGATGATGCTAGTTGATAAGATGTCATAGCTTCATTGACATGTTGGCTAGAGACTTGATTAACATTTATGGATTGATTTTGTGACATATCAGATTCAGATGATTCTACTGGTGCTTCCAAGTCTATTTTGAAACTGTCTTCATGGTCATTGTCATAGAGTCCAGTAAATTCAGCTATACCTTGATCATTTGCAAATATGTCTAGAATAGTAGCCTCTTGTTCTATAGGAAGATCATCTATGTGTCCCATGGAGGCAAGTGTCTTATTTTTGGAAGTGTCCATATTTGGAGCTTGGATAGGGTCGTTTTCAAGTGTTTTACCATGAATAGCATAAGGGTCAAGGAGTGGATCATTTTGGACTTCTTTCTCAATAGTAGTGTCTTGATCAAGGATGGGTTTGTCTTGAATGACATGGTTGTGAATGGGCTCTTGATCAAGGATAGGTGTATTTTGGATGCTATTATTGTCTAGAAAGACTTCTTGAATGGACTTAAAGATAGGGTCATGGGATGGACTCCTTTGATCTTGACATGATGGTGATGTTATGATGTCATTCTTTGGACTTTCCTTTTGGCACATGTATCCTCAAGTTTATTATATGGGATGTCACTTTGGAGACCATGACTAGATGTGTTTTCACGACTAAATGTATGTTGGGATGGAGTGACTTGGAACGGATTAGGATAAGACATGGAGACTTGGAAGGGGTTAGCGGATGAAGGACTAGGATATGACATGGAGGCTTGGAAGGGATTAGTGGATGAAGGACTATGATAGGACATGGAGGATTGGAAGGAATTGGTGGATGGTTGGTTTCCCTTGTCAAAGTTAGAATAAGGGTGAGAAATTGATTTTTGTTGTGTATACCTAGTATGGATTGTGTTAAGTGACTCTTGATAGTGAGGGTAGATAGTTGAATGACTAGGACTTATGGATTTTTGGTAGGAAGGGTATGTGGGTGGTTTACTATGGGTTGTGGTTGGTTAATATTTGGATCAAATGAATTGTTTTGAAGTCTGTAGCTTGTTGGTATTGACCCTTATGGAGTAACTAGTATTCAACTTGATTAGCAAGAATATCAAGGTGAATTGAAGACATGATGGTGGATGGAATGATACTAAGACTATGTTTTTGGTCTTTTCTTGGAATAATGAATGCATTTTTGTCTAAAGGGAATGCCAAATGCAAAGTGACAATGAAGACTAAAAATGAATGGTGGAAGACTAAAGTGTTTTAAGGTATGACAATGCAAATGCAAGGTCTAAGGAGACTCTAAGGTGTGATAAATTTTGGTAGACTTAGGAAAGGTTTACTAACCATTCAAAGTTTGGTCAATGTCTCAATTTTGATTATCAAAGGACTATTTGTATGACTAAATGAAATGACAAGGTGAGGTTTCCACACTAGACTTATGAGTTTGAAATGGCTCACAAAAGGTACAAGGACTAAAGGATTGATTTTGATTAAGTCCAATGACAACCTAATTTTGAAGAAAAATATTTGACAAAGTATGGAAAGTTTTCCTATTCCAAAGTTTGCAAAAATAATTAGGACCTAAAAGTTGGTTTATGGTGAAAAATGATAGTGGAACCGAAGGATGCAACTAAATTTTTTTAATTGTAGACATATGGTAAGCTAAATTCAAACTAAAAATGCAAGGACATGGATTATTTGAGCAATTCCTTTTTTCAGTTTTCAATAGAGGCCACTGGAAAAAGATGTTCGACAAGAATTTGACAATGTTTGGCTTTAGGTTTGGACAATGACAATGAATTTTCCAAATGATAGGCAATTGTGTTGTTTCAAGCAGAAAATGCAATGTAGAGTGAAAAAGGATGGTTTTGTTTACAATTTTAGAAAATGTTTGGTTTATTTCCATTTGAAGGTGTTTTTCCAGATTTGTGAAAAGTGTATTTGTTCGTTGGTTCTGAGAAACACTTGGCAAACACATAAAAGAGAAGCACAATCCTAGGGTTGGCAAGGACTATATTCTTTGGATTCCACACATATTTTACTCCAACCACACTTATTCTTAGTGGGTGATTTAGAAGCTTGGCCACATAAGCTCCCCCTTACATTGCACTCACTTCTTGGGTCAACCAAGCTTCAAGCTTCCATAAATCTCCCATGGCAAGCTTTTCACCTCTACTAAGAATTGTGAGAATGTGGATGCCTTGGCAATGATCATTGTTGCACCAAAGAATAGATAGTGTTTTTGGCTTCTACACAAAGGTTTTTAGTTAGGGAACCTGTTCGAGTGGCCACACATGAGGCAAGATTAACTTCGATAAGGAGGAATTCCAGCTTGAAGAGGTTACACTCAACAAGATTTTGGGAAGCTCACTTGTCTGTGTGACACACCCACACTTGTAATCCTAAGTTTTCCATTAGGATTCACATTTGTATACCGGTCGGGAGTAGCTTGGCTAAAAATGCTTGTTTCCGATTTGAGTCACCTTGAGGTGAGTACTTTTTCCCACCAAGGAAGGCCTAATTCTTATAGTCAATAACAGTTTCTCTTGCACCCAAGATCACACAAGTGCACAAGGGGAGAGGATACTTCTATTATTGAATTGGGTTACACAATATTGAGACACTTGTTCATTTTAGTTATCAAAATTGTAAAGTGAGACAAACACCTCAAAAAATTTGTTCTTTATAAACTTCAAGCCAATGTGAGACCAACAATGCTCATTTTAAACCCCATGTCATGAATATACAAGTTCATTTTAAGCCCATATGAGTTGTAATGCAAATTTGTGTTTATTTTAAGCGCATGAATGTGCATGCATGTTCATTTTATCCGCATGAAATGTAAATACAAGTTGTATTTTGTAATGAGTTGTTTGTTTGATTAAGATTGTGAAAAGATTAAACCCCATGTCATGAATACACAAGTTCATTTTAAGCCCATGAATGTGCATGCATGTTCATTTTATCCTCATGAAATTTAAATGAAAGTTTTAGTTTGTAATGAGTTGTTTTTTTATTAAGATTGTAAAAAGATTAAAAATAAAAACAAACAAGGGTTAGACTCTATGCCACATGAGGAAAACAAAATATTAGTAACCCAAAACCTCTAATCTACTAAAAAGAAAAAGAGAAAATCTAGAAATTCTATAAAACTTCATAAAATATCACATCCACCAATGTAACTGAGGTATATTTCCAAGGTTAGTATTAAATCCAAATGAGAAATAAAACCCTAGTATAACTATGAAGTACAAAGGAGGAAACCAAACAAAATAAGGAAAAATATCACCTAAGCTCCTCAAGTCCTCCATGATTCACCTTCATAGCCCTTCTCCATTTTCCACAATATTATCTTTGCCCTCAGATTTTTGTGAGAAAGTATATACCTATGACATGATCTAGAAAATATTGAAGGATTCCATGAAAATGGAAGTAAGAGCTAAAGCCTACATGCAATATAAAAACCTGCAAAAGACAATGTTAGATTAAAAGCATGAAGTCAAGATGTGCAGGATGCAAGATGTTAAGAGCTTGAGAGATTAAGAGATGTAGATCAAGACTTTAAGAGATCAAGAGATGTAAAAATGAAGTAAAAATTGCCTTTTTATAGAAAATCCAATTTTGGATCAATGGTCAAGATTGAAAGTTGACAAATGCCCTAAGATCAAAGGTTAAAATTAAATGTGGCAACCCACAATTAGAGTTAGGGCAACATTATGGTGAAATTTAAAATGAAGGGATGAGATTTGATTTTTTTAAAAATCAATTCAATGGACAAGAATGCATGTGACAAGAAGATGTGGCACAAAAATAAGAGGAAAGCTGGAAAATCAAACAATATTAGAAATGACTTTTTGACCATGTGATAGTAAATAATTAATTTAAATTATTTACTTGGTGAGAAAATAGAAAGTGGAAAATTTTAAATAAATGATTTTATTTAAAATTAGAAGGAAAGTTGTAAATAATGATTTTAAATTATTTACTTGGTGGGAAATTAGAAAGTGGGTAATTTTAAATAAATGATTTTATTTAAAATTAGAAGGAAAGTTGTAAATAATGATTTTTTAATTATTTACTTGGTGGGAAATTAGAAAGTGAGTAATTTTAAATAAATGATTTTATTTAAAATTAGAAGGAAAGTTGATAATGGAAACGCTGATGGAAAATCAAATAATAAATTAAAATTATTTGATTTATAGGCTGAGTTGGACTTTTGAATTAAAAATCAATTTAATTCAAAAGTGGGACATGTGACAAGCTGATTTTTTGTTTAAATAATAATTTAATTCAAAATAGGAAGAAGATGACAAATTAATAAGCAATTAAATAATTTTATTTTTTTTAATTGTGGAAGAAGAGGATAAATGAATAATTAAATAATTAAAATAACTATTTAATTATAGTGAAAAGATGAGAAATAATTAAATAAATATAATTTATTTAACTATAGAAGACAATGTTATTAGTGATGTAATTAAATAAAATTTATTTAATTAATCAAAGAGAAAAATAAAGGATGGCAATGAATTAATTAAATAATTAAAATTATCTAATCAATAGAAGACATATGACAATAAAAAAATGGTATTAGCAAGTCTAGGACATTTTTATGTGTTTACAAGAAGAATACATGTACATTTACATACATAGCTCCAGTGAGATATAGAACAAATAAGTTGTAAGATGGTCTGGGATCCTTCCTTTCAAATCTTGGTTCTTCTGTTGCCTGCTATGGAGGAGAAGCATCACTCAGGTGTTTTTTTGCCAACCACAGACTCATAATGTGGTCCCCCACACATCTATCATTCAGTAGATGGTCCTTCCCTTCGACGAAGAGATTGGTAGAGTAACCAATAATGAAAACCAACTAAGTATAGCGTTGTGTCCTACATAACTAGAACTTATAATCCCACAATCTCTATCTAGCATGTCATATTGGATCAGGGTGAATTGACACTGCAGTCTTAGTAGTCAAACAATCTAGAGTGGAGTCTCGGATATTCACACTACTTTGATCAAATATTTCTCATTCAGTATTTCGAGTGAAGTCATCTATCACATACACTACTCAAGTATGATTTGACTTAAGTCTATCTTAAGTTACACATAGGTATTTCCTTCATTGGATAGTATGTCATCCCAGATAACCTAAAACCATATTAATCTAATTGGAATGAAACTACTTAACTAGTAAGTAGACAAGTTGGATATTTCCTTCTATGGATAGTCCATCATTCCAAAGATAACCTATATACTTGGATAACCCTACTTACTCGTAAGTATTTAAACTCCCTCCCATACTAGATTATCTCTCCTAGGAGTAAACACAAGCTTTCCTAGTTAAATCAATAACTTAGCTATATGCGTCATATGTTATTTTCATGTTCAATCATACCTAGTATATAATACCTATGATAAACACTCATCTCCTATTATGGAATATATAAAAACACTCTATGAAACAACATAATAGCTTCACTTTCCATTTCAAAGTAATCTAAACTTTCTAATGCATATATTGGAAAAGAAATCTCAACCATGCATGAAAAACCCACCATTCAAAGTATAATAAAAAAGAAGAAGGGATCCTCATGCCTATTATCACTTATCCAAAATAAGACAAAAATGCAACCCTCTCCAATAGAAAATAGTTTGATAATCAAATTCTCAAGAATCTCTGATGCAGCGGAAATGATACCCATCAAAATCTGCATATACTAAAATAAGTTTTGCAGCTCATCCACCCTTGTCACTTCTTAACCTACTGGTCGCTACTGATCAAGACATATGGTATCACCTCTAACTCTATCTCAATGTTTAACATGACTTTGCGAGTCTTCCATGGCATGGGATGGAATTTTATCACCACCACAGTGGTTGCAACCTGAGCATGAATGTGGATAGCATATCCACCATCCTTTTTCTCAAAATTGTTCACCACCGTACTGCTGTTCAAAGGCCAAACACACTACTCAACCATTAAGGTCGATCGATTATAATGGTTTCTTTGAAAACCATTATACATTTAAAACCATACAAGAATTTCACACTTGGTTATATTACGTATATTCCTTGTCATCTGGAACCGTTTCTCCCATTCCATTCAGAGTGTCATAAAGAAACCTGAAAACAAAACACCCATGGCATTCAAAACAATAGCGAATTCCTCAAAACTAATTTGCATTCAAAATCTGCAAAACAATAAACCAGGAAAGATAGAGACACGACAGGAAAGGAAACTCCTCATAATAACATTCCAAATATAAAGACTACAAAAACATTCATACATTAAATGGCTCTCTGGCCAAAGGCCAGAGAGCTCGATTTCTTTTCTCTCTTGTTACTCTCTTTACTATTTTCTCGTAGATGCACTCTCTCTTTCCTCTATCCCCTATTCGGTTACATGTTCTCTCTTAATAGAGATTCTAGGGTAGTTAAATAAACCGTTCCTCTACCCGATATGCCCATTCCTACATTCAGTTATCTTTTTTATGTATATATCACTACAATTTTAAACCATTTCTTGACATGGTCCCATGAAATGCTAAATGCCTAAGACATTACAATTCAAGGGTCGAGGTGCTCCTGCACCAATCTCTCAATATCTCTATCTCACTTGTTGATAGCTTACTTCTCTCAAAACATAATCCCCTCACAACTATAAGAACTTACTTCCTTTCACTCCCTCTATGCAAAGGCAAAGTATGGCTGGGTAAAAACTGAATTATGAGTTGAAAAAGATGTGCAATCTCTTGAAGGAATGTGTCCCTCACAAATGAATCAGTTCAACTATTTATAGAGCAACCATACAACTTCAAAGCCTAAAGATTAGGCATGAAAAATGACAACAAGCTTCATACAAAGCTGCTCAGTAAAAAGGTGGAAAATTCTCAAACTAATACTCAGCTTATTCACCTATAGGTTGACTTGATTTGTGACAACATTCAGAAGACTAATTCAATTAGCATTATGCATAAATTGAATAGTTATAATGAGTAGACATCTACAACAAATAAAGCTCAAAGGTGGCACAAATCCCTATTCAATTTACTTCACATTTAGCGTAGCTGAACTCAGTCAACTTCCATTATATGAGAAAAGGTTTCCATCTACCCATCTAGTGAATGAATCGACTTAAGTAGTTTATTGCATTGGAAAAAGTCAAGCATGGTCTTTGTTAAAGGCATCAACCAAGTCAAGAATATATTGGCCAAAAATATAAAATTTAATGCAATGACTTAAATGGTGTGTCATTCCATATGGAAATCGGTTTGCATTAATATTCATAAGCTATTAAATGCACCTCCATTCACATAGTCAATATCAACCTCTATTTCATAGTCTTTATCGACTAGAAAATATCTTTTTTAAATTGGCTTCTATTTAAAGTAAATGATAGTCATAACTATCACAAGCTTCCAGTTCTTTCACAACATGTAAGAATACTTGCCCTTGAATACGTTGAAAAACTCTTAGCATTTACCTAAAACTTAGCTCCTTATGCTCTAACTGTGTGTTGCAATGAATGTTGGTTTAAAAGCATCTCTTGTAAGTACTAACCATGGTATTTTACTCACTTGAAATCCAAAGCCACATACACCATCTTATTTGCATTATCCATATTACATTATGCTTTTGTACCTCTCATAGTATGCTCAAAAATATATAAGAAATTGCTCTCCAAAATCCTGTTTAGCCTTGCACTTATAGATGCACTATATTACACAATAGAAATAACTATATATATACCATACCCAAATAGTTATATATATATATACATATAAAAATCACTATATAACATCAAAGCTATATTTATATGTGTTTATATGTTTATATATATATTAATCTATATATGTATATTTACCCTATGTCAACAAGTTTTATACATTCAATATACAAAAGAACATGATCACCTTATCATTCACATATATACTTATACATATATATATTCTATTGTAGAACATATATCAACACCTATACATATATTTATGTTTATGATGGTTCGTATATATTTAGTTTCCATTCAAATATATATATATATATATATATATATATATATATATATATATATATATATATATAAGTATAAGTAATTGTGTATACATATATATGTATACTAATAAATGAGCGTATTCTTTTACATGAATGTATTAACATACTCATACATAAGTATATGTATATACATATCTCGTTACTTTACGTCCACATTCAAATATATATTTAACCCTCACTTATTCATTGATCATCATTTACATATACCAAATGCATATACACATGCACATGCGTTTGTGATATGTGCCCAATTAGCATATGCATACGATGTAATTGTGCATAGAACATGAAAGTATTTCTACCTTCATATGGACATGCACGTTTACACTTACGCATTGTACCCATACAAATACACATGTATACACATTCTTATATATAATTGTTGATTGATATGAACTCGTTATGATCAAAGAGACCCAATCAACCATATAATCAAGCATAGTAAGGTAAGGTAGGACTTACAAGCTCAAACAGATAAAAATCACCTAATAATGCACTCGATAGTAAATAGGACCTTTACTAATGCAAATATTTCAAACTAGGGATGACTTGCCTATTACCCACAAACTGACTCAACTCAATCATTCTAATGTTGTGTGTGTGTATTCTCAAATAGTTTACTTTTATCAGTTACCTAACCAAGATCTTCTCTCGAGTGATACTTCCCCTCTGCTTGGAAGAATGAACACATACCTACATCCACTAACACATGCACATGACAGTCAATTGTTCACAACATATCTAGTACATATAAGCATCTCCAAAGTTACAATTATAATAATTCAATAACCATCCATTCACATATATAGGTCAATCATAATAGTTTATATTATCTCTCATGTATTCATTCATCTATTGCTTTGATAAAGACTATAGTTAAAACATTTCTAGTTATAGAATATTTTTTAATAATATTATTGTAGATATTTTTTTCTTTTTTAATATTGAGTTGGTTTAAGATAAAAAATAGTTTTGAATATATAGTTGTTGTAGCTTGCAAATAGTTCTTGTAGATTGTACACAAACATTGTAGTAGATTTAAAACAATTATTAGGAAAAATATTTTATTGCTCAAAATTTATTTGTTAAAATAGGTTACTTTTCATTGTAGTCAATTTATTGCCTATACCTTTGAGATAATAACCACTATTCATTTCACAAATTTATGCCCCAACAATCATCATCAAATCACATCTAGTTAATTTAATAACCTTAGTGTTGTCCCAATAGATATTGTCATGCTTCTTCCTATGTTCCAACATACATAAGTGGCCCATAGAGCAAGGCCTTTGGATTTATCACTTGGTGTAGGAACCCTAAGCTTCCTTTGGTTCTTATTTATTCATTTAGTCATGGTGTTGAGGTTGTGGTGTAGTAGTTCTTTTAATTTTGAATATATTCTTAGTCCATTGGCAAGTGTGTTAGGTTTTTCATTTTGTTGTACCATACCACTTTGTATATATAGAGGTACAATATGGCTTGCTTGCTAAATTATATTTATATAAAAAAATGTTCATCCAATTTTTTCCATTAATATATTAGGTGAAATATTGGGGCATTACAACATGACTTAGGGTAAAGGAAATTTATAACTTTAATGCTAGCACAATAGGCTCACATGGTGTTTCCTAGAATTATATTGTGTTCCTTACATTTGATGTACATTAAGAAAACATGGGTTTCATGTATCAATGTAGAGGATAAAATTATGCCACCACAATAAAATTATGATACTTGAACTCTTTTAGTATAGTTTGACATAAATTAAAATCCATAGTGCAATTCTTTTAAATTTAAGTCATATTTTTTTATTTTATTTTCAACACACTTAATTACAATCTCAACTTATCCATTTTAATTATTTTATTTTAATAATTTTACATATATATAGGTTTAAATTTTATTGATCGGTATATCAAATTAGAAAGAAAAATAAGATAGGAACCTAACTAATGATGATCTCAAAGGGACCTTTTATGGTTGGAAAAAAGAGATGATCATGCTACATTTTTTACTAAAAACTGGAGGAATATCTAGTTATCTAGGAGTATTAGTATCAAAAGTTTTCATTCAAACTAGAAATAGCAATGTACATGGAGTTATAATTAAAGAAGAATAATTACAATGAAGGTAATTGAAGGTTTTTTTATGATCATTAGAATGATACTTGAAATAAATTCAAATCATTAATTAGTATATCATGATCAACAAAGTTCTTATATTGAAGCATCAAAAAGTGTTCACGAAGATGGTCAATGCTAAAATTTATTGGTAAATATAGTAGGTACTAAAGCTGGTTAATGCATGTTTTACTATGTAGGGATATCCTTAATATAATATTTTCCAAAAGAGATGAAGGAGAAAAGGAGAATACCTTTCATATTTTACCAATAGTGAAGGTGGATTATGCCATAGTATAAAATCACAAGTGCATCTCAAAATAATAACTATTTGGGCTAGGAGAATGGTAAGTTAGTCAATGGGTTAGGAATTAAAGTGAGTAGTTATTTTATGGATAGCATTATGAAAATGGTGAGTGAAAAATTTAATATTTATTATAGAATCAAAAGAAAAAGAGGTCCTCTAAGATAATTTGTAGTAAACATGGAAGCTAATTTTTGTGGCTAATAAAGAGAACACAAAAGGTTTTGATAGTGTAAAATTCTAAAATAAGGATGCAATTATAGAACAATACCAAGAGGGGAAAGATTTGTGTAAATAGAAGGAAGTAGCCCAATAGTAGAACACTTAATGCTAATATTACTTAAAGGAACCAAGGTTCAATTATGAAGGAGTGGGATCAATCCAAGAATGATGGTGAGTGTACAAATTTAGAGTAGGATACCACATGAAGATTAAAACAAAAGAATGCAATTGTATCCACAAATATAGAAACTATCAATAATTATATAAATTGGAAATTAGTAGAGGTGTTCATAGATTTTATGGATGGGGAGTTTTAGTTATGATTTTAAAACATGTAGATGAGTCAAGAAATCACAATTGGAACAAACTTGAGTTTCTTTTTAGATCAAAGAATTGTTCTAGGATTATTGTGGCAACAAAAGTGTGTAGAAGGGAAAGAGTTATGCTGATAGAAGAGCTCAACTCAAGTAAGAGATGAAATAGGTTCTTTAAAGTAAGAAATGGAAGGAAGGATAGTTTCTAAAATTATGGAAATAAAATTTTTTCATGCAATTAAGTGTTTATTTGGAATTTAGGTGGCTATGTTGAAGGTAAGAAATGCATATCATACAAAATAGAAAAGTTAGGAAATAATTTTTGGAGGATATAGATAGGTCAAGATTCTTTTTCCATGAGTAGTGTAGATAAACAAAAATATGATAATAGATAGTGGAGGTTAAACTATGTCCCAACATAGCATTAGAGTTAGGAGAGGTAAAGGAAAAAGCTTGAACTTTTACTAAATCCTATTCATTTATTGAGGGTGTACTAAAGTTGAATTTCTTGTCACAAGAGTTAGTCATATCATTGAGCCTTTACTTGTGATCACTAATCTCACAAAAGTCCTACATAGGGTGTCTAATGCAAGAGCATCCTTAACCCAAAAGTAATATTTCATCATTAGAGAATTTAATTTATTTTCTAGACTCTATTTTGTAGGTTTGTCTCTAGGCATCACAATTTGAGTACAAATTTTCTCCATTATGATCCTAGAATAATCTATGCAAAGTGATATCAATGTGGTATTCTTGTTGAATGTATTCTTAGAGGAATGCTAGTATGTGTGAGGTCTTAAGTGTTTAGCCTTTGGTCATTGCACACATGAAAAATAGGGATATCTTAAGTGTTCTAACCTTTTGTCTTTGCATACATAAGAAATATTGACTAAAAGTGGTGGTTTTCTATGAATGATTCAAACATATTATTTAACTATTTTGATATACTCAACTTTACAATGTCACTTAAAAGATGGACAGTATCCATGAATATGAACATTCAAAACTTGAATTATATATGTAGAATTATATTCATAAGGACATCATGCTAGAAAACTTAAACGTTGACAATTAATAAAAAATGTTAAAATAATACAAAACTTTCTTCATTGTGTAAAAATCAAGCATCAATACTCATCCACTAACATCAGTAATGGAGAATATCCTTAAACCACATTGCTTTCATTACCTTAGATATACACTAAATGTCCATAAGAGAGTTTTCTTTCTCCTCGAAAAGTCTAGTAGCAGTGAATATTATATGGAAGTTCCACTTCACGAGCAAAGAATTTGGAGCTGTGAGGTCACAAACATTTCCAATTCAAAACTTCCACCGTTCTCAGCCGCCAGTTTGACGTGTTTGAGCTTCACTCAATTCTATTCAACTCTATCTATTGGAAGGAAATGTAAAAAATTATTCCTCAAGTTCTGAACTTCAACAAACCTCTGGAAGGTATATTTGCATGTCAGAAACGATAGATTTAAATTCTCTAAAGTCGTGTTGGAATGGAATAATTTAATCCCATTTCTAAATTTCCACTTTCCTTGGCACGCTAGTTTGACATGTTCTGCTTCACTCATTATCGTCTGCCATTGTTGAATCTGTCAAGATTTGGACAGTATTCCAACTTCAATAGACTTCTTAGTTGAAAACGCCAGAATTAGATGCAGAGAAAGACATGTTATTGAATAATTGATATGACTCAGGTAATACATGAAATCAGGGTATGAAATAATGCAAACTTGACACGCTTCGTTGATAAAGTGAAACTATTAGATTTACGGTGTTTTAAAATAATTTTTTTAAAGATAAATTATTTTATATCAAATGAAATATATTTCCTTATGTTTGCATTTATCTTGAAAGTTTATTATTTGTTTCGGTCATGTAACGAGGATGGAATCGGATTATATTATACTTGTACTTCTTTGAGGTATTGTATAATATATATATATCATGCATTTACTTTTATGTTAGGGTGTTCTCTTCATCTAGCAATCCTTGTTATCTGGATGATTAGGTTTGCACCTTAAAAAAAAATCAAATTTGGAGTTGGTTGTCATTATTTTCTTTTCTTTTTTTTTAAGTTCTAAAAGCTGAAATAGATTGTAGTTGGGATCTTTAGTTTCTTTTTTAGCCTTCATTTAGCATTGATTAAGATCTTAGTTTAGGTACTTTTAATAAAGTGTTGACAAGTTTGAAGAAGCATTTTTAAGTACTACATATATATTTTCATTATCATGAAAGATGATCTACTTATTTTTATTTGTAAGTTAATATGGATTCAAAACTAGGGATTGCACCTTTACTATGATCGCTCAAAATTAATCTCACCAAGTACTACATTCCTTATTTCCTTAACTTAATCACCCATTTGTCAAGTTGGCTTGTTCTTGAGAACATAGAAACCATAGAACCCTTTCACTACATCAAGCTTTAAAATTTCCCTTGGACATATTTTGTTTATCAAATTACCCTAGGGATGTGATTGAGAAAGATCAAGATACATGTTTGAATTTTATATGTTATAGTCAATGACTTGGGTTGGTCAAGCATAGAATTTAGAGGATCATGTATGCTCTACTTCCACCATGGATGAAATCTAGTGACTTATCAAAATTTGAAATACGTAACCATGTTGGGGCCTTAAGCCCCTTTAAGGGACATGCAAATGAAAATATAAGATGTATTAAACTTCACATTTATATTAATCGAGCTAGATTATAGAAATGGAGAAGAAATAGAAATAATAAAAGATGCAAAATAGTGTGAAATCGATCACATAATAAAATACTAAGATAATAAAGAACCTAGAAATTGGTATGTGAAGCTCACTTTCTAGGATTATAGGGTGATTGGCTAACATCTAGTTAGCCCACTAACATCCACTTTGCATGATGTCATCCAAAATAGCAACAAAACTCTAGTCCCAACAAGGATTTTGAGAATATGTGTACATAGGGATACAACAACACACAAGACAACATATAAAACATACTAGAAGTGAAAAATAATCTCAAAATCACTTTAATCTATTGATTCTAAATGAATTAAATGAAAATGCAATAAGAGGAGAAAAAATTCAAACCCTTCATACATTTGGGTACCCCCAAACACCTATAATTTGAGTTGGGGAGAAAGAGGTGGATTATTTGGAGCTTATCTTTATTTCATTCTCTTACTTTATTCTTTCAACCTCTAGAAGTAGCCAATAAAATAAGGGAAAATTGGAGAGTATGCACGCTTAGCATACATGTGTTTGGGACTAAGAAGAATAATAAGGAAAAAAAAATCTATAGCCATTGATCCTTGGTTTATGAGGAGAAAGGATATGATACTTATATGATACCAAAGGGAAAAATAGCAATAAAGAAAAAATGGATAAAACGTAGTTTTTTCTTCAAAATCCTATCAAAGGATGCCCACAAGGCCAAGGAGGTGTGCTAGAATGCTAGAATGCTACAACAATGTACAAAATACTACAACATGATATAGGTTTTCATTATAATCTCAAGCATGCATGAGGAAATGAGTATCCAAAATCTAAGAAGGAGAGGGAAGCTCGATGGTCATTCAAAATATAAAGGTAATATATGGACTTTAAGAAACTACACAAAAGATAGTTACAAAAAAAGGGATACTAAAAAGGCACTAATAGGTCATGCAAATCTATATTTGAAATATGGAAGTAGGCTTAGATACTTCACAAGATGGTAAGAAAACATAAAATAATACAGGAGAATAGACTTGCAACACATAAAATGTGGTTTCGGGTCCCTGTAAAACCCGTTTTACCCTTTTATCAAAAACACATAAAATATGGTTGAACACACAAAAGCACACTATAATGCTAAGCCTAGGCCAAAATGATCCTACAACATGTTATGAGAGGTGGACACAAAAGTAAGCCCAAAACATAATGTGATAATTATAAGGTATATGATTTTTGACATTACATTTCCCCCCACCTTGCAATGATAATGTAACTAAGTTATAAGATTTTGTAAATAATAGAAAGAAAAAAATTGAGAATAATCCTACTCAAAAGGATATGTTGTTATTATTTGAGTAAGTGAATCATGCCCCAAAGCTAAAACTTTGTAACACTACATGTTAGATAAAGAAATCATACAACGTACAAATTAATTATTAAAATATATAAAAAACAAAGATTTTAGAACATCATAAACATACGTGAAAAATAAAATAGAGAAAATATTATATGATGATAACAATGTGACAAATAGAGCACTTGACTTAGAATAAATAAACCTACATATGAAGATAAACAATGAATTATTTAAGATCTAGCTTAAGTTATATCACTAGGCATTAAGAGAAGAAAGTTCATGATTTAAATTATACCTTATTTTATTGATATGAATCTTGAGAATCAATGAAGCACTTATAATACCATGTTTTATTGCTAGGTTATTCATATGCTTGACAAAATTTAGCATCACTTAAAATAGTACACTTTTTTGCTAGGTGATCTAATATATACATTGGTAGATCAAAGACTCCTTGTTGATCAATCACCATGCCCAAATTTTAATTTGGAAAGCATCTCTATAATGTGCATTTGCATTTGTGAATGAAAACCTATACATATTCACATGTGATTATAATATACATGTCATCCCATAAATTTTTATGTATAATGTATATATAAATTTTTAGGTATTGTGGATGAGAAGAACAAAGAAAAGGATCCATAGGCAATATGAGTTCCCCCAAACTATTCAAGAATAGAATTCCCTTGCCCCTAGAGTATAGGTGAGAATAATGAAGAAGATAACAACACCATAGATAGATAGAGGCCTAAACCCATATGAGAAATCATGAAGAAGCATAAGGAGAGTAAGATATAGGTAACCTCAACATTATACATTACTAATGAAAATGAGAAAGGAACTCTTAAAGTGATGACATAAGTAATACTAATATCCTAATAGAGGGTTCCTAATATTATGGTACAACTAATATCATAGATGTAATATAGAAAGGGAGAAAATAATAAATATATGTGTAGAGGTTATGGATTTGATATGCAATGGTCACATTGGTTGGAGGAATATCTTGTCACTCGATGATATGCATATAAGGGAAGTTTTCTTTGACTATGTTTGAAACGAGATTTTTTCCATGTGAAAAGAGGAAGACCATTTCAGTGGAAATTTAGGTAGATAAGAAAGACATGTCTAGGAGGACGAACTAGCTATTAGTAGGATTTATGAACTAATTTAGATGGGAGAGAAGAAGTAGAGGGAGTAGGAAAAAACTAAACATGTTGGGAAGAAGGGTTTAATCCATGAAAATAAGAATTCATGGAGATAATAGCCAATGAATAAAGGAGAATTAGAGAAAGAATAAATTTTCTAACCTAAACCCATGGTATAAAGGTATAGTCTAGATTCCACAAGAATCTTAAATCTTTCATCCATTTTCCTAAAACTATTTATACTATATCCATGTTTAGAAAGGAATTTGAATCTATGGTTGTAATGCTTTACCAATTTAGAAAGGGAATGAGGGTCCACATCATTAGGCTTGTTTAAATAAAATGTATGTTCAAATTGTGTGAGAAGAAATTGTATAATTGATAGAAGAAGATTGAATAATTCCACAAAAAGAATGGGGATCCATTTGACATAGAGGAATGTCAAAATGAGAGAGGCCAATGTAAGAAGGGGTGAAGTATAAGGAGTCCAACTTATCACCAAAACATGAGTTCAAAGAAGAATGATCTATGCATAGTATATAATTAACAATAGGAGATACTAGTGGTGTCTCTACTATGACTAATATGGAAGGTACCATTATAGTATGTTGAATAGAAAGACTAAGGTTTACAATCAAACATTTCTATATATAGTATATAATCATAAAATCCTTCTCTCTATAGATGAACACTATGGATTGATGAAGAGAAGTGAGAGATGTGACCATTGGTTGAATCCAAAATCCATCAACTAAAATATTATAATAAATATTCAATAGCATGATATGAGATAATATAAGGGTGACAGATCCCAATGATATAGGTAAAATAATAGTTCCCAAAGGATCTTAGTGGAGAATTTCGATTGAATGATAATAGAGGAATTGACATGGATTTATTTGTTTCTAAAGGAAAAAAATAGCTATAATACACAATGAAGAAAAAGTGGAAAAAACATATAAAATCAATCTATGTGATGACAGTAGAGGATTATCATGAGGCCAAGGAGGTGTCGTACAATGGTAGAATGTTGTAATGTGTTAGAAAATTTCATTAAATGTTCTAGGTTTTCCTTGGAGACCTAAAGCATGCATGAGGAAATCAAGATCTAAAATATTAGAAGAATGATAAAGAATCTAGATAGTCATTAAAAATACAAAAGGGACAATTATAGTTCAAAATTTTTTGTAAAAGGTAGTTACAAAAGAGTTTTTGGGAGTTGAAAGGACATTGATAGGTTGGAACTAAATGTTTTATGACTAAATAGTCAAAGGAAAAAAGAATGCAAAAGAAATCTCCATGTATCATAGTAGCATTCAAGTAAGACATGCTCAAATACTTCATAATATAGGAATGAAAAATAGAACTAGCAAAGGGGAACACCTGACAACACATAAAATTAGGCTTAACACACAAAAAAAAACACAACACTAGCTCTAGGAGTGGGTACAAGGCTAAGGATAGACTAAAATAATCCTCCTAGAGCATGCTATGAGAGGCATAAACCATACTAATCCCCAAATATAATTTAGCAGCTATAAGATATGTAATTTTTGACATTACAAGATAAAGTAATAGGTTTAAATTAAATGTAGTTGAGTATTTTATTTTGATTTGATCCTCAATGGAAGAAAATTTGTCCTCGAAACTATAGTGTAGAAAATTGTACTCCTTTTTGGGTGATGGCACAATTTCACACTTAATTTGGACTTATTTTAGTGACCTTACAATTATGCATTTTTATCCTTCATAAATAGGCCCCTAAACCCCTGTATTATGCATCCCAAGGCCTATTTTTATTGTTTTTATGACATTACAATATGCATTGGATAAATGCATTTAATTAATTTAAGACCCTAAAACAAATTGATCCTAGATTTACAGGGAAGGACCCATTGGGAAAGTGGGTCCCCTTTAGGATCCAAAGTCAAAATTTAAACATGTTTTTGGTGGTATTTTAAAGTATGAGATTCAAGTTTCAAATGTCGGCTATCAAGATCTAATACTTATAAAATTAGAGAAGAAGCCTATAAAGCCTAGTCTTTTCACCATTCCAAACTAGATGAGCAAGAGATCAAGTTTGAGAGATCAAGGAGAAAAGGAGAAATTTTAGAGAACATTCAAGCAAGCAAAGTTAAAGTCTTGGAGAATTATTTTGTGTGTATTTGTAGGCCTTCAAACTATTTTTGTCAAAGATTTGATCAAGCATTGTTCATGATTGAAGGTTGATGCCTGTGGTGGATCATGATGGATTCTAGGTTTGGGAGATACATTTAGCCATTTTCCATAACCTAATGACTTGTTTCCCAAGTGTTCCCATCTTATATCTTCATTCTAATAGCTATCAAAAGAAATGTATTGACATATTTTAGATTTTATTGGGGTGTATGGAATTCCTCCCGATTGAATCTTTATCATTTGTCATTTTCATATAGGAATCATACTCTAATGCACTTGAATAGGGTTTCTTTTAATGTTATCTCTTAACAACCTTAGATGCACTTAAGGTTAGGAATTGTACATACTGTCATTTATCAAATTTACATCATTTCATCAAGGTTTAATTACCATATTGGGGTTTGAACGAGGTAAACCCATATCCATACAAAACAACATTTTCTTTTCCAGATTTGCTACAGTTTTGAATCTAGAAGCTCATATCTATAAGTATAGGAAGAAAGTGCAAAACCCAGGTTTTAGACTAGGTGCAAATTATTTTTCCCTTCTCAAATCTGCTAGAAATTTGTTTCCATTTGTGCTATCCTTTAACTCTACATTTCAATTTTTATATCATTTAATTGAGTTCATTAGGTATTTTATTTTTATAACCGCAAATTGTATTTCAATCATTTTTGTCATTTTATGTCATAAGGAAACAAAAAATCCTCCTCATAGGATTAACTCACCTCAAGGTTGAAAGTCAATCCAACCCTTGGGATATCTCTTTTTCTAATAAAATTATGAAAAAATGAGGGTTTCCTAGATCATATTTCATTTTTCTTAATCACCCTCTCATCCATTTTCATTTCATTTCAGAAACCTCACCAATATATGAGAAGTGATGCCTTATGATTAGATATGATCTATGTTGTTTCATTCTCTTTGCACATGTTAACATCATTTTTGTGCGAGTGTTAAGAAATATGGTTTCTTACTTGGACAACTCGTGAGATTATCTGTCACTCTAGCTCTCATATACTTACTTTATCATATCTTTTTGTACCTCTCCTACTTTATAATTCTATTTTGTTCCTTTAGAAGTCACTAACTAGGTCATCAGCATGTTTTCTGATGGTTCGTACTATATTTTTGGTCCTCTAGTCGTACTGAAACTAGCACACTTGTGAGATGCTAGTGCGTCGTGTTGTCATAGACATTGCTCCACCTTTGCTATTGTATGACATCTACATTTGGATTGCTTATTGTTAAAATAGGAGATACAATAGTGTCTCCCAATTTCTAGCTAAATTGGAACATTGAAATTAATATTTTCAACCAAATTTTCACCTTCAATTTCCAATAGAAACTAAACCATTAAGAGTTTGAAGAGGATGTGAACTAATGTTTTTTGAGATTTGGTGTGTAGATTATATTTTTTTTATAAAGAAGAAATAAAAATGTGAAAATTATATTGTATATTTTAATAACCTATTTTTATTTTTAAATAAATGTTTAAAAAAGTGACATATATTCCAAAACACAATTTTTTTTTTACAAAAATGATAAGATTATAAATTCTTTTAATCATAGATTGGTAACAACAATATCTAGTATGTACATTTTTTCAAAAAAAATATTTCATATTTTATTTATTATTTATGTTTGGTGTGAGATTAGTTACATTTTAATATTCCATAACGTGTATTTTTTTGTATATATCCAAATTAACTTTTGTCTTGAAAAAATTAGAAATTCCTATCAAAACATTTAAAATGGCTTACCCCTTCTAATGAAAGGGGTTCGAATGAACCCCCCCCTTCTAATGAACCCCCCCTTCGAATGAATCCCTCGCCTCCCTCCCCTTCTAATGACCCCCCCCACTTTGATAGGGTTCATTCGAACCCCCTTCATTAGAAGGGGGTTCTAATGAACCCCCCTTTTTTCACCTCCCCCTCCACCATTTCAAAATTTATGCATTTTTTTGACTATCAAAGCCTGGGAAGGAGGTGCAAATGGATTCAACTTGATAAACCAAGGTGAAGGATTATAGTGATTGAAACGTGCTTTCCAACAACTATAAATTTAATATATTTTGTTCTTATTTTATATTTTACTTTATAGTTTTACTAAACATAGGTTTTTCATCAAACATCAAGTTCGGTGAAAAATCATTGTGGAAAAATAGAAAAAAAATTATTGAAAAATATATATGCACTAGGTATTGATTTCCTTGTTCCAACAATTAAATAAAAAATGAATTTCAATACATACCAAAAAAGTTATGCGAGCTAAAGTGCACCTATGTCTAAATTGTAATTGGTTTGACTTCAAAACTTAATTAAAAGAAAAATATTCAACAAAACATTATGAAACAAAATGAAAGCACTAGATACTAGTGTTACCAACCTAAATTAAAAAGAATCATAATTTTATCCTTTCTAGAAAAAAATTATGCGAGCCGAAGTACACACCACTTTTAAAAATGTCATTTACTATTAAAAACTAGTTATCAAAGGAGATACAAAAAACATTATAATTTAATTTCAATTTTTTATAAAAAAAATACATTCAAATCTATAGACAAAATCTCACAAATCACTAGTTTACATAATTTTCAAATTCCTAAGAGTTTACCTACTATATGTGTCGGAAAGTGAAGTTTTTTGTGAAAATGTTGATTTCAATGTCAAGTTTGGCTAAAAAGTGTAAAACCCATTATTGTGGGATGACCCTATATTGTGTAGATATTTTTTTAAAAGGATTCTCTTTTTTTTTTTTTTTTTTCATCATATGTAGAATAGATAGATACCTTGATGTTTGGTGTAAAACCTATGTTAATTAGAAAATAGAAAATATATATTTAGTAACCAAATTAAATATGTTCAAAATTATAATTTTTGGAAAGCTTATTGTAAGGGCTATGATATTGCATATTTTTTTATTAAGAGGGGTAAACACTTTTGACTTGAAGCTATGAACCAATGAGGTCACAAATGGGGGACCTCATCCCCAATATTAATTCTCAACAATTACCCTAATTAGCTTTGAACCTTGATGGCAAGAATAACAACACTTGACAACTTAACCATCACACCATGCCACTATTGGCACTATGATCTTACATATTATCATATCATGTTGATTCTATTTTTGGTCCAACCCAATGTGAAAAAATACATTGATGACAATATAAGGACCAAGGTTGAAAGGCCCGTCCAAGGACCTTCATTCAAAGGTAGCTTCGAATTAAGGTCTTTTACATGACTTGAGAAATATTAAAATATTTAAAATTTAAGGTAGCTTTGAATCATAGATTACCTTCCTTTGAATGTCATTTTGGAATCATCTTTGAACAAAGGTGCCTTTTACCTTCAAATAAATGTATCTGCTAAAAAGAAATCTCCCCAACCATACAAATTTCTAATGTCCCACAAGCGAGACACACTATTTTGTGTTTACCAATCAATTAGATTATTATAACTTCCCCTACATCACTTAAAATTTCATAACATTTAAACTTTTATATGTTATTAAGAAAATATATTGATATAATTTTATCTATGTTTAGATTGATATTTTTTTCAATTTTTTTAGCAAGATAACAAGAGTTTATATATATATATATAACAAGATAACATATAGATAGACTAAAAAAAAATTGATCAATGAAATCTCATTTTATTTCTTTCAATCATGAAATTTTAAATAATATCACTGGTTTTCATTTCTACCTCTATATCATATTGATTTTACAACCTCTTAGAATATATTTATTATCAAAATATTCCCTCTTTTTACCATATATCCTAATTATCTATTGCTTTAGTAATATTTTTAAACCCCATTTATTTAATTTGACCATACTTTCAACTAAACCTTTCATTTTTCCACTCTCTTAAATACAAATTTAAGTCTTGAGTGAATGTTGGTAGACAATTATGAAAATAAATTATGTTAAATATATTTTATAGATAAGCAATGTCAAGAGGAATTCTACAATGGCATAAGAGTGTAGATTATAAAGACATGAGCATGTTGATTCTTACATTTTATCTTAAATTTGACACTCATTTACATGCCAAAGTATTAATATTTAATAATAAAAAAAATATTTCTTAAATAACTAGTACACTAAATTTATTTCTACAAGTATATTCTAAATAAAATAGTTTCAAAGTAGAAGAATAACTTTTTAAGTAAATAAAACAGCTCATAATTGATATCTCTTTATATTTTTTAGATATAGATGTGTTTAAGATATCTATACTAGTAGTTTTACATTGATCCCTAATGGAAAACATATAATTGAAAAAATTAAGGGTAAATATTTCATTTGAATAGTGTAGTATTTCTCCTTCCTTTGCATGCTTGAATAGAGAAAATAAATGCATACTTGTGCATAGGATGAACTACAAGAAACTAGAAATATATTTACTTTCTCCCATCTCATATGCACCAAAGAAACTAAAAAAAATTCTCTTCAGTGCTATCATGTTGCAATCCCTTAAATATAACCTATCTATTAACATATATACCAAAGATATTTAAAAATAGTAACAAAAACCAAATATTTCTTTCTTATAATTAGCAAGTGTGACACTAATTTAATGTATGAAACTATCTTGGTGGATGTGCAAAAGTAGAGTTTTTCTATTTACCTTATATGCTATCCTTCAAGGGATATATGCGTGAAATTTATTTTTTTGAATCAAACTTATATCTCTTCTTTCGTATACAAACACTTTCACAATTTTACACACTTTATGCATGTGATCTCTACATCATTAGCATAACCAATTCTTGTTTATGATCTTATTAAAACTGAAAATGAAAATAAATTTAAATTAATATGTTCATTAAACCCAATCACCAACACCTTCTAATAACTTACCCACAATATCTAAGTAAATAATTGATATAACTACCCTCTCTAACCCCTAGGCCTAATTGTATATCTATCTTTTATTTATAATATAAACAATCTATTATGAACTAATGTTGTATGGTATTTCTTATCTAGTGAAACCTCTTGAATAAAAACACATAACATATTCATGTATATGTGTATATGTATACACATGTATACATATATATAAGGATAAAAAGTTACTTATAATTCAAACCCTTAAATAAATTATTGAGGTAAGTATGATGAATTATACTGGATAAATATATTTAGAACTTACCTCAAATATAACATGAGTTTTGGACATAGATTATTGTGATGTTGTGATAGAGAAGTAGCATTTAAATTCTTAGAATGTGATATAATGTTTGAGGCATGACACAATATATATATAAGCATATAAGATTTGTGTGTACAATCGTAATAATAAAATCCAATCCAAATGATATAAATCTGTTTTTTAACCTACACAAAAAATTTGCCGAATAGATAAACTTTGATAGAGATAAAAAATGATACTATGAATCACTAATAACCCAAACTACAAGATAATAAATTACCATAAAATAGAGAAGTCCATGGTTGAGATTAACAAATGTTTTTAGTTTTGAAAGAGTAACGAGGGGTTTAATGACCCCACAACCAATGTGAACACAGATAGAATATTGATCCTCAGACATGGATAATGTAGACTTCTAGACCAAGGTACCAAAACCCACGACTGTGTTATTTAATAAAAAAAATTAAGGTTATTCAGCCCGGCTTTTAAGTTTTAGATAAGAAAATCAACACCTAACTTCCGCAAATTGGGGCATCTCAGTGTATTTATTTGTACAATCTTTGTAAGATTTGCAACGGCAATCCCAGCTCTCAAGTAGTTCATTAATTTGTGATGGACAAAATGCTGGCTGTTGTTCATTATCTTCCGGCATTCCATCTCCTTCATACTCCCACTCTACAAGGGACTGTTATTTTCCTTGTTGCAGCTTCACTCATTTCCACATTTGTTGTTCTAGCATATAGGTTGTCATCAACTGATGAGCAGAAGAAATGGCCTCCATCTCCACCAAGGCTACCATTATTGGGCAACTTGCATCAGCTGAACAAGGTTGAAAATCTTCTTTCCACCTTGACAGACATGGCCAAAACATATGGTCCTGTCATGACAGTTTGGATGGGCCCATCCCCACTTATAGTCCTCACCGGCCAAGCTCCAATCTGGGAGGCCCTGGTTAACCAGGCAGCCAACTTTTCTGGTCGGCCCCCACTGTACTCTAGGCAATATGTAACTGCCTCTTACAGGACCATGATTAGTTCTCCCTACAACGAGCATTGGATTAAGCTCAGAAGACTTCTGCACAACAACGTTCTCAGCCCTACTCATGTTGCACTTCAGAGCTCTTCTCACCAGGCAAGTATGAAGAAACTCATCAACAAATTAGAAAAGGAGATGAAAGAGAAGAATGGTGTGGTGAGGCCCTTTCATGCCTTGAAAATGATGTCCATGAGTTTTGTTGCCCCCTTATGCTTTGGCGTGGACTTTCAAGACGACAATTTCTTGTCCAAGCTGGAAGAATGCATAGCTGAAGATATTGGCCTGACTAAAACGCAAGATATGTTTCTGGATACATTTCCTGTAACTCGCTTCTTTATTCCATCATCAATCAGATCATTGAGGAAATTGAAGGCTCTGCGAATTGATATTCTGCATCTCCTGTTGCCTCTTATCCAATTTGCTCGCAGTTATAGAGAATACTTGAAGCGAAGTGCTCCCAGCAGTTTCTTGAATTGTTTACTGTCCATTGTAGGGGAGGAAGGTGAAGAGAAGTCAAAGTTATCTGATGAAGAAATAGTTTTCAACTTGTATGAACTGTTCGTTCTCGCAGTAGACAGCACATCTACGGCCATAGAATGGGCTCTGGCTTACCTGATAACCAACCCTCAAATCCAAGAGAGGGCTTATCAAGAAATAAGCCAAGCAGTGCAGAAAGGAAAAGTTGGGTTGTTCAGTTTAGAAGATTTGAGGACGCTGCCATACTTGCAGAGTGTGGTGAAGGAAACTCTGAGAAAAGAATCGATTGCCCCACTTGGGATTATTCATCAGACGGAGAACGAGTGTAAGGTGATGGGCATCACCATTCCTGCAAAGTCATCAGTGCTCTTTAATCTACACACTGTGTCCAATGATCCTGAGGTGTGGAAAGAGCCCGAGGAGTTCAGGCCTGAGAGATTTCTAGGCAAGAATGAGTTGGAGAATGTGAGAATGGCATATCTTCCGTTTGGAGCAGGAAGGCGGGTGTGCGCAGGAATGGACGTGGCCAGCGTGCATGTTCCCATCACTCTCGCCAATTTACTTAAAACATTCGAGTGGGGATGTGCCAAGGAAGGTACTCCTCCCGACTTTACTCGAGATATTGCAGGTGTGCTCATGTCCATGAAGTATCCATTGGAAGCTCGAATCACACCTCGTCCATGATAAACATATGTCCTAAATGACAAACAACAGTGGATTGTTTGAACTTTTCC
Organism: Sequoiadendron giganteum; assembly: GCA_007115665.2. NCBI lineage: Eukaryota > Viridiplantae > Streptophyta > Pinopsida > Cupressales > Cupressaceae > Sequoiadendron > Sequoiadendron giganteum. The sequence continues at coordinate 850,127,533 of CM021100.1, read as the reverse complement.
TGTTTGTGTGCATCTGTTTGTCTACGTCCTCCATCTTCTGTTATGATATTTATGTATTTGACTTTCTACTTCAACTAATTCCTCTGTACTAAGTTTCCATATACCTCTGTACTCCTATTGTTTGAAATTTGAAATATGAAGTATATTTTCTTTTAGTTATTTTCAATCAAGCAAGTTGTGTTTTGTGTTTTTGTTTTGTTCTGTCCGGGTGAGGATAAAGTGTAAATCTATTATTAGAAAAAAGTGTTGAAGAGCGTGATATTTAAGAAGGGTGAATAAAAAATGTTGAAAAGTGTGATATTTAAGTAAGATGAATAGTCTTAATGTTTATGTTATAATTTGATATCTTTACTTTCTAAAAATTATAAGAATGTTGTGATATTTAAGAAAGGTGACTTAAAAATGTTGAAAACTGTGATATTTAAGTAGGGTGGATAGTCTTAATGTTTATATTATAATCTGGTGCCTTTATTTTTTAAATATAATAAGACTAATTTGTTTCTCCGTAATATTTTGTAGTGGAAAGTTTTTATATTGTAACATTTTCTATGAAAAATCTAACTTGTTTTAAATTTATTTTATATAATATTGTTATAGTTTGCATATATAATTGTAATGGTGAAAATTATATATTTATTTCTTTTTCTTAGATGTTTTGAATTTATGACTATTAAATTTTTTTAAATGTGTCAATTAGATTCAATGGTATATATTTGTATGTAAATTCACAATTCAATTTATTCAATCTTATTTTCATCAACATTCATGCTCACAATACAAATTTATTATCCATGTTTATCAATTTATTAGTTCTTAATGTATATTTAAAAGTGTAGAGTTAATTTAGGCTAGTTCTATTATCACAAATTTGAGCCATGAACCTTTCAATTTATATTTCTCAAATTGAGGCCATGTTTCCTAACATTACTAATTATTATGAGATGACTATAGCACAATTAATTCAAACTACATATTAAGATTGTATTTAAAGACTAACATCAATTCTAAAAGGAAAATCTATGAATTTGATTAGAAATTAATAAAATAAATTTAAATTAGGATGAAAGTTTAGAAGTTTAGAATTGTGTAATCTTTTTATAACAAAAATGGTCAACACGATGAGCTAGATGGGAAGAATGCTGACGATGATCAGGAATGGATCGGGGATGATGCTATGGACCTCCTATCAAAGAACTAGGATAATGCCAGTTAGGTGTTTATTAGTCTATGTTTTGGCTATCTGTTGTTAATCTATGGTTTGTGTTTTGTTTTTTGGCTAGTTTCTATGTTATTTGGACTTGATCTTTTTGGCCCTTGTGGCTCATTGCGTTAGGGGTAAAACACCCTGTAAATGTTGCTTACCTTATCAAAAACAAAATTCTAACTTTATAACTTGAAGCATTTAAAGTGATGGGATTTTTAATTTTCAAAGGGGGAGGCTAGGGTCTTAAGGTTTTATATTACCCGTGGTAATATAAATTATCAACTTTTGAAACCCTCACATTATATTTCAATGGTGACTTGCTACCGAGGGTAACCGATCACTTAAGTTGTTTGGTTGAGCCTTTCCTTTATGCTCTTACCGGCCCCTTTTCACCTAACCTACCGGTTTCTTATCTTCCACTTTGGATTTTGATATTTGTATCACTGAGGGTTTTTCGGCTAGTCCCACCACTATTATATATTTGTTTACATTCAGCTTGGTGAACCGTCCGATCACAGATGATCTGGACCGTTCCTCGCAAACCTCACAGGTTTTCCTGCTGATGTCACTAAAGTGGTGCGAGGTCTGCGAGATGCCTCCATCTATCATATATAGAAGGGTGGAGCCTTTTCCCAAGGTTCTAGCAGTTACAAGTGGCCATCTTTTCACAAGCGAAGGGATTTAGTGATGGGGTTAATAATGATTATCCCTCGCAGGCCTCGCACAATTAGAGTAAATAATCCTGAAGTACTGTGAGGTCTGCGAAAAGGTGACACATGGCCTGGCTCTTGAAGCGATGGAGGTTGGGTGGGGCCTACTGCCCGATCACAATTTCTTGTCTTCCTGAGCTGTGATTGGCTGTGGTTTTTCCCAAGCACTGATGTGGATTGTCAACACTCATTGACTCGACCTGAGTCATCTAATTTTCCAAATCTATTCCGCACTAGTGGTTCAATTTCAAAGGGAATGTTTTTCATCTGTGTGACGAATGTTTGTGCTTTGTAACTTGTTTCATTAATGGCGTAGGTTTTCCAGAGGATCTTCTCTTTTTTTCTTCTTGCGTGCAAATGATGCCCTCCTGTTGTGTGCAATGATGAGTTGTACACCGTTTCTTCATGAGCCTGGAATACTCTTATGGTGCCTATGTCAGCCACTAATCACTCAAATGCTTGTATTGCATTCAAGCAATTAATATCCCTCGCAACAATTCACTTTATAAATGCTTGCTAAGTTACCAGTGTTATCATTGCATTTTTGAGTTGTTTTGTTTGTAGGTGGTAGTTATTCCCTTGTATTATGTGACCTATTTTTCTTCAATGGAAAAATTCGTAGGGCGTAGAAGTGCCAGAGTAAAGGCCAGGAGGTCACTGCTCGAGAAGGAGCAACCTGCTCCTGGTACACCCGAAGTTGCTACTCAAAATATTGGCAAAAGGCCTAAGCATTGTGCATCCCCTGTTCTGATTTCTTCAGGTTCTGATGACAGCGAGTCTGAGACTGACTCGGACTACTGATGTTACCTAGCGGCCTTGACCGAGCTCATGGGTGTAAACGAAGAGGTCCTTGCAGTCACATTAATAACTGCAGTGGCATCGTACCAGGTTGCTAGATTTTGTGCTGATGTAGCTGGAAAGAAGAAGGTGTTTTCGCTTCTTACTGAGGCAAGAACCTAAAGCAGTCGCCTGTATCGAGGCCATGGGTCGTCTTAATGTTTGCTGGTGTTGGGTTTGTTGGTCATGGGTAGTGATTATGGCTGGTGGGTGTTGCTTTCCCGGTGGTTGGTTTTTGTTGATATGAACGTGCGCGTGCCTAGCATACCTTTTTGTTTTTCTCTCCGACTAGTTACTAAGTGTAACCATTTTTTTATTCCTCTGATCATGAACTTTTCTCTCCAATGATGAGGAATGTGAATTCAAATTTCAGTCAAATGAAATTCAATTTTGAAATTAACAATGTAGCCTAATGCTTTGTTGCTCTCCTATCCTATAAAGGATATTTCACGGCTCATTGTTAAGGGTCAAATTTTGGATCTAGGAGGTTTTGAATATATGTACAGTCAGTTCGTTTACTGTAGTTTTCTTGGAGGTTTTAGTTAATATATTTTTTGGTTAGGGTTTCTATGAAGCAAGCAAGCTATGCTGATGTAATTACATATATTAAAGCAATAAATGATAATAATTTTGGAACAATTGCTCTCCTAATTATATGTCATAAGTTGTGAATGAGCCTATTAATGATATTTTCATTCACTTTCAATGGTATATTTGAATGTGTTCTTCATTTCCCTGCTTTAACTCAATGAGTTAATGAAATTGCTTGAAAATGTTACAAATTTATGATTATACATTCAGGATTGCTAAGGAGTGTTGTTTTAGAAACTAAAATTTGCATGATGTAAAGCATTATGGTGATATGTCCATAATATCTGGATTATGTTTTGTATGACTCCTGCCCAATGGACGAGGCACTGGATATTTTCTTCAAGATTACTATGGGGATGCAATTCTAAACATGGTGGTCTAAGAGCTGAACAAACCAAAATATTAAACCCTTTCTCTCTACAAGATCCAAATCTTATATTAAAGTCTTCAATCCCATTGCTCTAAGATACCTATTATTATTCTTTGGTCTGCCAATACCAAGAGTAATTACTATCTCATGGCGTGTGTAGGGATTGTAATCTATAAGAAGAAATGTTCTTACCAGTCATAAAACATTCTTATGAAAACACTTACATTTACCCACCTCGGTTTCACAAAGCCAAAAGTGTAGGAGGTCAGTCTTTGACTGAATCTCATTAGTTGGCACTAGTCTTTGTAGTTCTTTATTATATAGAGGTTGGCTACCTCTTAGAGAATTGCAAATCCTGGTTGGGTTGCATTTTAAAACACCAACAAAATGGCGACTCTGCTAGGGAGAATTTGTGAAAATTCTGACTGCAAAATCTAGCCTTAAGAGTCATTGCATAGAGTCAAATGATTTGCCATTCTGAATTTACATAGTGAATGTTTTCAACCCTAGAAGGAGGAGGCTGTTGAAATGAACCTGACAATAGTATGATCTATGGTATCCTATTGGCAAAGGATTCAAGAGTTCTAGAGTCATTAGTTGAATGGTGGTTTTATTGGGGAGAACTTCTGAGAAAATTAAAAGAAAAAAAGAAAAGAGGAACCACAAGGGTTGAAGGAGGCTATCCAGAATCATTTGTTTAAGTGAAGTTGAATGTTAAATTTGGATGGTGATGGATTGTGGTTTTGAGGGAGACTTGTAGTGGCATGGTGTGACTTTGTTGTGGACAAAGACCTAGAATCTAACACGTTTTGAGAAGGAACTTCATATTTCTGTTGAAATTCAGTCCTTTGTTTGAAGAGGTGGCGACTCTGTCTGAAGAACCAGTTGATATATAAAGGAAAAGATTAATAACTACCACCAAAATTACCACGTATTTTATCAAAACTAAACAGTTCACTATTTCTAATTGTGATGGGTGTTTGTAATTAAGGATGAAAATGGTTCCAAACTAGATGTCTAGCATCAAGAAAGGAACAATGATTAGATTTGCCATACTTCTAATGGTGCAATATGTAAAAGGACTTATGAAACAATTTTGATGTTGCATCATATCTCTGAAAGAAAGGAATAATATTTTCAGTCACTAATGGAATCATGGTTGAGATGGTGAGTGATATGTTTGACAAATATGCACTGTTGATGAATTTTAAATGGGTATAAGTGATTCCCCATATGTAAAGTTAGACATAAATATGAAAAGAGAACAAGTTGCATTAAGCCCTTCAGGGTTTTTTGTAACTCAAAGGTATTTTCCTTTTATTTTTAGTGATGTCACTGGTTACCGTAATCCAATTCCTAAGAAGATTAGGAAGTATTTGCCTAAATATACAAGGCAAAGTGTAGAATCAGCCTCTAAGCACTTACAACATTTTGTAGATGTAATGGGGAATTATGAAATCAGTCATGAGGATGTTGTCATGAAGATTTTTGTGCAATCCTTGAGGGGTGATGCCAGGGATTGGTTTTCCTATTTACCTGCCTATTCTGATAACTCATGGAATCAGCTGGTGATAGTTTTTATGGAACAATTTGGTGAACGAGTCAATCCCAACATATTAAGAAAAGGTTTTATGGGAATCCACATAAAAGAAGAGGAGCTAATCCCATATTTTAATCTCATATTTTCAAGAGCTTTAAGAGAAATCCCTAAAGAAATAAGACCAAGTGAGGTTGAATGCTTGGTTGTATATCTTGGTGCTTTTGACAAAAGGATGGGGTACTTACTAAGAGATAAAGAACCTACAAACCTGCACCAAGCATATCAAATGGCTATGGAAATTGAAAACAACATGAAATACTCAATGATGAAGGGGTATCTGTGATAGGGTAAGGTTGGATGGAAGCAATCACTATTCCATGCTTTGGGTCCTTGTTCTCAAGAACTCCTAGGTGACTCTACCACCTTAACCTTTAGGTCCTACCTCATGTATAGGTACCCCTGGTTCTACTAGACAACCCTACTATCATCTCACTCTCAATCTACCAAGCCAATCTTGGTGCCATGCCACTAACACTCCCTTAGCCCTTAATCTTCCCTAAAGGCTAATTTGAACTCCATACTCAATTTGATCTTTGTAGGGGTGTGGGATGTTTCAAAAGGCTTCTAACCATCTCCCTAGGGTTCTTGACAATCCACCATACTCCATTTTCATTCGCTACCTCCAAACCCTCAGTTAGGGTTTATTAGGCTACTAGTCCAAGAGCCCCAATTAGGCCTCCAACTTCGAGAAACTAGGCTTTCACTTCCAAATTCTCCAAAGAACATCCATTCTTCCTTTGAGGTTCCTAATACCTTTACCCACCTCTTAAATATTTTTGGAAACTTAGGTCTCCACTATCCGTACAACTCCACAAACTGGAACTGACCAAGAATTTGGGTCTTCTTAGGTCTTTTTCCTATATTTTGCAAATTATCAAAGGTTTTCTCTCATCAAACAGGTTGATGAGGCTTCCTCCTTCTTAGTAAGCCTTGGCAAGGCATTCACTTGCCCTCTCCACACCATGCATTTCCTAGAGATTTCCACCCCTACACATTAAGTGCCTTTTTGTCCTTGTCTTTCCTAGCCGGGCACTGTTAAGATTGCCTAGGAGAAGACTTTCTCCATGACTCTGGGACTCCTAACCACACCTAGACCTACTATATTTACAACCATGGAGTCTAGGCTCAATCCCCAAAAGCCCGTACACCAGGTACATTGGGAAAGAGAACTAAATCTCCATTCTTGATAGGTTGCCAGTCATATCAACAATTCAAAAGAAACAAAATAACTACCAAACACACCTGCAAATTGAACACACAACCTAAATACTACAACACACAGCTTCTACCACATCTACTCTACATTCTACAACATGTTATAGAGCCATGATTGCTCCTGATCACTCAAATGCAAAGCAAACACAAAAAATAAGACAATTCTTCTCACTGTCCACACTTAGCATTCAAGAATTTTTCACATTACAAAACTTCCAATGCCTTCCCACCTTTCTCATAGGTTGAAGCACCCATAAATAGGCTCTCCAATTTAGTTAAGCTTGAGCCTAACTATTCCATGGCCGCTTATGGCTTTCCATAGGCCTTATTTTCAAAATTTGAAAGAAAACTATCACCTAGGAGGGTTTACAAGGTCCTAAGTCATCTTTGTAGCCAAATCCCAAACTAGCAAATGGCCAACATGACCTTCATGAACATGACACAAGTTCTTAAATGCCTCCAAGTCACAAATTCAAGAGTTAGAAGGAAAATGCTACTTTAGATATAAAACAATTTTTCAATTGATGACCTTTTAGTTAACTCTCCTAGATGCACTTTGGGGTGCTCCTGCACCATTCTCCCCCTCTGCATAGACTCTTATGAAAGTGAGGAGAGATTAGAGATGGTTCAATACCCTACTTCTTGAACTGATCTGCATCCACCCATGTAGCCGTAGATTCATGCTTGTTCTTCCACTTGACAAGATGCTCCATGTACACCTTGTGCCTTGTTGATTTCTTCAACCTTGACTCCAAGATCCTTTCTACCTGAAGCATGTCTTGAATAGGTAAGGGTATGTTGCTTACATCCTTGAAGATCTCAATACTAGTTTGATCCTTATCATTCACTGATCCCTTGTACCTTATCAAATCAACTACATTGAAGACTGGTGAAATTCCCAAATCTGCAGGTAACTCCACCTAGTATGCATTCTTCCAATACTTGGCTAATATCTTGCATGGTCCCACTCTTTTCATCTGCAATTTGGTTGATATACCCTTCTGCAACCTGGATTTGTTAAGGTGGACCATGACATAGTCTCCTACTGCAAACTGCAAATCTTTCCTCGACAAATCTACCTTATCCTTCAACTTTTGTGTAGCCTCAATGACTGTCTTCTTTACCTGCTCCTGAATCTCTTTCATACTTTGAGTGAAGTCTTCTGCATGTCCACTCCTATTCTCCATAGCTCCTAGATCCCTGAGCTCACATATACCTCTTGGGTGCATTCCATACACAATCTCAAAAGGACTCTTCCCTGTGGTCCGGTTTATACTATCATTATAGGCATACTCAGCCTGTGAGATTACCATATCCCAAGTCTGTCCATATTCTTTAGTTAGGCACCTTAGAAGGTTACCTAGCACCCTGTTAACCACCTCTATTTGACCATCGGTCTGAGGATGGTAAGCTAATCCAAAAGACAAGTTGGTACCTAATCTGCTCCATAGAGTCTTCCAAAAGTGACTCATGAATTTCACATCCCTGTCTGAAACAATGCTTAAAGGAAATCCATGGATCCTTACAATTTCCTTGAAGAAAATGTGAGCTATATAGCTAGCATCATGTGTGGTTTTACAAGGAATAAAGTGACTCATCTTGCTAAATCTATCTACCACCACATACACACTATCAAATCCAGTCTTGGTCTTAGGAAGTCCTACCACAAAATCCATGCTCACACACTCCCATGGTCTGTTAGGAATGTTTAGGGGTTGATATAGACCAACATTACTAGCTCCTCCCTTAGCTCTCATACACACAACACATTGCTCCACCTACCTCCTGACATCTCTTGACAACTTGGGCCAATAGTAGAACCTTTGCACTAGTTCTAATGTCTTGTTGATGCCAAAATGTCCACTAAGACTACCATTATGCTTTTCCTAAATGAGGTTTTCTCTCATTGACCCTCTTGGAACACATAACCGATTCCCTTTAAACAACAATCCACTTTTCAAAGTATACTCTGAGTATTGGCTATGAAAATGATTCTCAAAGTCAGAACATACCTTGTAGGCCTCTGAGAAATCTTCATCCTCCCCATATTGATCCTTGAAACTCTCTATGCCAATGCTCTTGATCTGTATCTCTTGCACTGTGAGCAATCTTCTACTCAATGCATCTGCTACCTTGTTCATTTGTCCCTTCTTGTGCTTGATGGTGAAAGTAAAAGCTTGGATGTACTCCATCCACTTCAAGTGTCTATTGCTCAACTTCTCTTGGGTGTTGATATAACTAAGTGCCTAGTTGTCAGTAAAGACTACAAACTCCTTGGGTAGAAGGTAATGCCTCCACTTCCTAAGTGACAGAACCAAAGCATAAAGTTCTAGATCATAGGTAGATCACTTCTTAGCTTCATTAAGCTTTTCAATGAAGAAAGCTATGGCCCTGCCTTCTTGACTAAGCACTCCTCCTATTGCAACTCCACTAGCATCACACTCCACAGTAAACAATTTGTCAAAGCTTGGCAATAAGAGAATAGGTTGAGTTGCCACTTATTGTTTTAGTTTCTCAAATCCTTTCTCAGCTTCTTGAGTCCACACAAACTTAGTTTTCGAATCACCCTTGATTGTCTCTCGGACTGGTGCACATATGCCACTAAAGTTTCTTATGAATTTCCTATAAAATTGAGCCAATCCATGGAAACTTCTTACCTCAGTCCCTGTGGTTGGTGTAGGCTAGTTTAGGATAGCTTCCACCTTACTTGGATCCATTTTCAATGACCCTTGAGACACTACAAAACCCAAATATACAAGTTCTTGTTTGAAAAACTCACACTTCTCTAGGTTGATGGCCAACTTCTCCTCTTGTAATCTTCTAAGAACCAACTCCACATGCTTTAGGTGTTCTTCTGCTATCTTTCTAAAGATGAGTATATCATCAAGATATACCACCACAAATAACCCTATGAAGTCCTTGAGCACTTCATTCATGAGCCTCATGAATGTGCTAGGGGAATTAGAGAGGCCAAATGGCATAACTCTCCACTCATACAACCCATCTATTGTCTTAAATGTTGTCTTTCACTCATCTCCATCCTTGATTCTGGTCTGATGGTATCCACTCTTGAGATCCAACTTGGTGAAGTATTGAGCTCCTCCAAGACAATCCATCAAGTCTTCAATCCTAGGAATAGGGAACCTATACCTGATTGTGATTCTATTTATTGCTCGAGCCAGTGCATAATATCCACTTGCCTCCTTTCTTAGTTGCTAAGACCACTGGTACTACACATGGGTTGATGCTCTTCCTAATCAAGCCTTGATCCAACAACTCCTGCACTTGTCTACCTACCTCTAGATTCTGATTCGACGTAAGCTTATAAGTTGCTTTGTTAGGCAATGATGCTCCAGGTATGAAGTCAATTTGATGACTAATGGCCCTTTTAGGAGGTAAAGTTGTAGGTGCACCATCACTTACTATGTCTTTGTACTTCTCAAGCAATTTCTGGACTACTTCAGGTATGACTGGTTTTTCAGTCTTGTCTTCTTCTTTGGACTGCAACATGATCACATATCCTTCACCCCCTTGATGTAGGTTGTTAAGGAACTCTTTGCCACTACTTAATAAGACACTTGGTGTCTTTGACTATCCTTCATCCTCTTCTGACAGTGACTGCAACTTAAAAGTCTTCCCATCCTTTTTAAAAGAGATAGTATTCTCCTTCCCATCATACATGGCACTTCTATCATACTGCAATGGTCTACCCAATAGTAGATGGCATGCATCCATGGGTAATACATCACAAATTAGCTTATCTTTGTACCCTCCAATGGAAAACTCCACTGTTACTTGCTCATTGACAAGAACACTCTGCCCTTTGTTTAACCATATCACTTTGTAGGGGTTAGTGTGGGGTACCTTCTCCAATTTTAGCTTCTTTACTACCTCTTCTGAGATGATGTTGTCTGTTGAACCTGAATCTACAATGACCTTACACACTTTTCCAAGTATCTTGCATCTTACTCTAAATAGAGCTCTTCTTTATTTTGGTTCTTCATTGATCGGTTGTCTAATCAAAACTCTCTTAAACATCAGATTCTCCCCCATTTCAGATTCAATATGACTAATCTCTGGTGATTTAGTGCTCATGGTGTCCTCTTGTGCATATGCCACCCTCTTCTCAACATTTGATGACGATGCTTTCTCCGGGCACCTATAAGCTGGATGGCCTACTTGAACACAATGGTAACATTTCATAGTAGCAAAATATGAATTGCTCCTATTGGATCCTCCTTGAGAACCTCAACCTCTTCCATAACCTCCTCTAGAAGATGTTTCACCTCCATGCTCTGTGAGTTTAGACTCTCCTTGGTTTCTTTGCTCATTTCCTCTACCTTGGTAGCCACCTCTATGTCCTCTTTGGTCTCTTTGATCTCTGCCTTTGCCTCTACTCTTAGAAGCCTGATCATGTTTCCTCTTGCTTCTTTCCTCAATCTTGATAGATAACTGATAGCATTGGTGTACTTTCTTTGGACTTAGAAGAGTCATCTCCTCTTGGATGTTCCACTTCAAGCCATTCAGATATCTAGCCACCTTGAGACTTTCATCTTTTGAAACATTGGACCTCATACAAAGTTTTTGAAACTCCTCGGTGTAAGTGTTCACATCTTGGTCTCTTTGCCTCAAGCTTTGCCTCTTCTTATGTAACTGAATCTTATAATCATCTGGTATGTATGCTTCTCACTTTTTCCACCATACCTTTCCAAGTTGAAATAGGCTTCTTGCCTTCCTTTTCCCTCTCTATCTAAATGAATTTCCACCATGTCAAGGAAGATCCTCTCAATCTAGACTTGGCCACCTTCACCTTTTGTGCTTCAGTGACTCCATCACATTCAAAATGGTTCTCCATGCCTTCTATCCAATCTAGGACTAGGTCAGCCTCTAATTTGCCACTAAATAGTGGTATTCCTTCAAGTGCTTTTCCACTCAAAGCTTTCAATGCCTTCAAGAAAGGCTCCTCTTGAAAAATAGGGTTAGGTTCAGGGGTCTTGTCTTCCTCTACAACCTCTTCACTCTTTTGTTCCCTACCCTCCAATCTATCACTGACCTCATTAGCCTTGATTTGCACATTGTTCAATGCTTGCTCAAGTTGTGCCAATATTTCTCTCAACCTCCTTTTATCTTCCTCTTGATCTTCAACCTTCTTTGCCAACTTAATGTTTGTCACCATGGTTGTGGAACCATTGGATTCAAGGTTGAACATACAAGATTCTTTCCCAAATCTTTAACTTGCATAGGCCACCATTTTGATGCAGAAGACTGATACAAGCTACTTGAATGTTTTCTTGGAGCTCTCTCCAAGATCATATCTCTGTTGGATTTTTCTGGATACAGTAGCTTTGAATGCAAACTCTGTCTTAGGAGAAGATTCACCAAATTCACTCATCTCAAAGGTAGCAAGTTTTCCAATCAACATGTCTCTTGTTACACTTTTTACTATCTTGATCTCGTCAATAGCATGAGCTTTTGTTTTGTAAGAAGTAGGCACAGATCTAAGTATTTTAGCCACAATCTCATCTTATTCCAAGATTCCACTAACACATCTAATGCCTATCACTAGTTCATTTACCTTTTGTGTGAAAGAAAAAAATGTTTTCATCTTCACTCATCTTCATGTTCTCCCACTTTCCTTTCAGACTTTGTAGCTTAGAAAATTTCACTAGTGCATCTCCTTCATATAATTTTTCCAACTTTTTCCAAATCTCATGTGCATTCTTTAGACCTATCACATTTGTCATCTCTGAATCTTTCAAAGAACTTAGCAATTCTTCTATAGCCATGGTATTATTTTCTGCTTCTTTGATCTCATCAGCAATAGAGGGACCATTCTGAGGAATAGTATATGCATTCTTTGTAATCTTCCAGAAAGGTTCACCAATGCACTTCATATGACACTCCATTCTAACTTTCCATAGAGAGTAGTGTTGATGGTGAAAATGACACAAACAACATTAAACACAATATCTCTACTCTATTTCTCCTAAAGAAGAAAGACAACACATAGTAGCCTAACTCCCAAGGTTCTGGTAGTTGGTTCTCAACTATCTGGTGTCACTTAAGTGGTCCATGCAATTGTATGATTCAAGGGGCTTTTTTTGGTAATAAGGAATGCAAGCAATGACAGAATCATCAATCTGTTCTTAACGAAAAGGGGTTTTTAAATAAAATAAAAAGATAGATTAGGGCATACAGTAGTGAAACATGAATAAGAACTATCTAATATCCAAACATATATTTTCAAAAATGAATGTTCCTCCAATAGATCAAGAAAACCATAACATGATGCAGTTTACATAACAATCCATACTACTGCATGTATCTATGGTGCTTAGTTTAACCATCACAATCACACATCATAATACTTAAAATATTCAAAAGAACCAACTCTCATTCATTGCTAAAATCATAGATCAACATACATTCAATAATTCAATCCACAAATAATTTAATGAAATAATCTTCAAATTTGGCTTCTTCTATTGACTTTCATCAAATAAGAAACACTTATGCTTCAACACAATCACTGGCATATATATAGACTATGATTCATTAACCTTATACAACAAACTTAATTTCAACATGATACTACATAAAAACTCATCTTTGTATTCAACTGTAACTAAATAATAACAAAATATCTTTGCAAAGCTATGAAATTCCTATCTCCTACTATCAGGTGGCTAATCTTATTCTCATTAGCTGACCCTTACAATATGATACCCCAAAATTATGTATAGACGTCCAAAGCATAAAAATATTCTCAATCAAAATTGAGATCCACAATTATAGGAACTGAAACTTTCATGGAAACTCAGATCGATTGATCTCCAGTTCCAACGTTAATTACAAGAGAGAATAAAAGAGAAAAGGAAAAAAGGTCATGCGCCCAAAATACTGCCACTCACCCTTGCATAGTCTACTCCAACATGTACTCATCATAACTGGAAAAGACTTGTCGAAGAATATCCAGATCCAGTCCATCAATCTAGCTGTCCTCAAATTTGTTTCTTTTTAGTTCTGCGGAGGAAAACTCCTTCATGTCTTTCAACTTAGTCAACTCTTTTCTCGCAACCTTTACTCCTTCTTGAACATCCATTAGTCTATCCAATAATAGATCCTTTTCATCATTCTCTTTTTCCATAATTTCTTGGAATCTATTATCCCATTTCTCCTTTAATTGACTTAAAGGCAAGCCCTCTTTAATAGGTATATCAACATTAACTAGAACAACCATAATAGCTTCTAGTTCGTCAAGTTGTTCATTTAAATCCTTACTTGCATCCTGGAATTCATTCCTATGTCTATATATAAAATCAAATCTAAGCCGGATTATGCTAGAGGCCTTCTCCAAAAATTCTACATCGTCTTCCTCATGATATGGACTTCTCAAGCAGAGTAGACCTTGGTAGTTTATTGATGTCCTTTATTTTCTAAACATACCTTCTATACTCTTCCTCTTGTTGTTCCAATGTTTTAGCATGGTGTTTCATCTCTTCTATCAGCTCTAATGTCACCTTGTGAATCTCAAAACTGTTTACCAGCACCTCACCTACCTCCTAGTTAAGCTTATTCATCCATCTGTCCATCATTCCAGCCTTATTCTTTACTTGCACTAGATCATCCACCTCTCTTTTGTTGAGCGACACTAATGTCTCTAAGGTAGCAAGTTGTGATCTAGGAGTAGAAATATCCTTCAAAAAGGTGTGTATCTAATCCAGTTGAGCTTTGATCTCATCCTTTCTCTGCTTGTCCTTTATCAACCTTGATTTGGTGGATGAGGCTACAACATCAACCAGGTTCATTTGTTGATTCCTTGTAGGCCTTCCCAGATTGGTAGTGCCTAACTGATAATCAGTGACCTGCATACCTCCCACATCCTTATCCACTACTAGTATTGCACATTCTGCAATAATTTCACCTATCTCAATTATCCTTGGGAAATGAAGAATCTGAGCCTTCTTTTTGGGTATCTCCTTATGAATTTCTTTCATCATGTTATCCATATTAAGAGGCTATGATGGAATTACAGGTCTCTTCTAAACATCAAGCTTCAACTAGGTAGGAGCACTTGGAATAGTGGCCATTATAGTAGAAGAGGAGGTAGCAGTCATAGAGGATAATGGCTATACTACATTAACCCTAGGTTGAGAATCAACCTCTCGTACATTTTTTTGTTCTCCCTCTACATTTTCTTGTGCAATCTTTTCAACTTCTTCTTTGTCCTTCTGCTCTTGCACCCTCTTATCCTCTTGTTCCTTTTTCAATCTTTCCTCTTCCAACCTTTTCTCCTCAAATAGCTTGTTTCTTTCTTCTTCCAAAACCTTGAGTCTATCTGAGGCTTCCCTCTCCTTTTGTTGTTGCTTGGCCAATTCCTCAGCATCTTTCTCCTTTTGCAGGCATTTTTTTTCCTCCCTTTTCTTGTAGGCCTCTTCAGTTTGCTTCAATTTGGCCTCAAGGGCTTCTCTTTCTCTCCTCTGTTTAGCCTTTTCCTCCTCTACCTCATGAATCTTTTGCACCATCTCAAGCTTATCATTTTCTTCCTTTGTCTTAAGCTCATGCCACTTTTTCTTCTTCTGCTTTATTACTTCATCAGCTCTTTTCTTGGCCTCCAATTGTTGTTGTTGAAGTAATGCATCAGCTTGTTCCTTAACATCTATCTCCCTTTGTTTTTCTATAGCTTTTGCATGTGCCTTAGCATCTGAATCTTTCTTTGCTTCCTCAAACAATTCCCATTGATCCTCCTCTATTAATACATGCTCAGTTTCCTCCTCTAGAGGCATCTTTTCTTATGCATCCTTTTCTGATAAGGTCTCATCAGAATTTGTTTCAATATCATGGATCTCCATCTCCACTTCTTTTCCCTTTCAAGCTTCAGATATGTCATGAAGATTCCCCTTAGGCATCTCTCCAACTCGTTGCTCTGTAAGTTGGACTTGAGTAGATGATTCACCTATTAATGGTGTTGAAGCCACAGGTCCTGTTAGGGCATCCTTCTCATGTATTCCAAACAAATCTTGGGCTGGAGCTTCAAGATTAAATTCTTCAATATCAGAAGAGAAGAATTCAAAGGGTTCCTTGGGAGGCATTTTCCTTTTGATTCTCTTATACCCTTTCCCTTTCTTAGGAGCTGAACTCGCAGGAGTTTTAGCTCTGAGAACAACCTAGTGGATACTCCTATCTAGGATTGGTCTCCCTATATCCTTGATGTCAATTGTCTCCTCAACATCCCAATCTACTAGGTCCAAACTCTTGGTACCTATGTTCAATGCTTCATATGAAGGATCCAACACTACCCCATCACCTACTAATGTATCAAGAATGTCAACTTTAACCCCAAATTCTACCATAAGTGAGATAGGTAACCTCTCATAATTCCTCTTCTTGATGTCATAGTCATCCTGAAGATCACTCCAAAAGGCCTCCAGTAGGTTAAAATTCCTGTTAAAGACTGAAGCTAGCAAAGTATTCATCTTTTTCTTTGGATCGAAGTGCTTCCGGGTAGTATATAAGCCCAACTTCAAGTGTGTCAATTCACTACAAACCACCTTAGCTCCCACAAGATGTGGGCAGCTGTACTCACCCAATTACATGGGGAACTTGTGACAACTTGGTTTGTTTTTTATTCCAAATCAGGCATTGACTCCCAAAGCCTGGTAAACAAACTCCATCAAAACCATCCTATTGCTACGACACCTAGGGAGCAAGTGAGGATGACCCTCAAACCTAGCCAGCTTGAAATAAGTAAAGTTGGGGTACTAGATATACCAATAGCCCCATTCTATAATAAATGCCATGGCCTCCTATCTTAATTTGTACCCTGTATTTCAATTAAGCTGGTTAATAACTACATATAAAAATGCATCATTAACTCTTCTAAAATGTGTCTCAAAAATTTGTAGGGATAGCTAGTCATAATGATCCCATACTCTCTTTTTCCCATCAGCTTCCCCCAATATTCCCACTCTGTTTAACCTTGGAAAGATGCCTCCTATGGCTATTGCATAGACAATATAAGATGTCATGAAGAAGCTCTTAGTTTCCCTTATTCTGGTTAGCTGATCATGTATGCTATCCAACAAAATCATAGGCCAATCAAACTGTTACCTACCATCAAATATTTTCAGAATGAATGGAAACATCCATTCCTTAAAGTGAAATGCATCCCTCTTTCCAAAGACTCTAGACAACATCATTATAAGATCTGATACCTCCTTGTAAAATTATGCCCTCTTTGGCTGATCTGAAAGCTTTGCTAGAATCTTCTTCTCCATTCTTAACCACTTCTTGTTCAAGTGAGCCTTATTGGTCTCCTTGTGCTTGCTATATATCTCCAAATCCTTTGTCTCATTCAGCTGTACAAGATTATTTGGATCAGGGATACTAAACATAAGTTGAAACATTTGAGGAGTTAGATCTATGATCACATTATCCTATGAATCTACACATTGTCTGGTTGTGGTTTCGTAAGCTCCAGCTACTATCATTATCAATTTCGAGCGTTGGATGGATAGAGGAAACATAGTGATGTGAGCCAAGCCAAACTCAACTATTCTTCCAATTCTCCCTGTTACATCCTTAGTAAATGTGTATGAGTACAGTTCCTCGTAATTGAACGGACCTAGATTGGTGTCAGTTATATCAGCCCACTCAGATTCCACCTTGCTGATAGTGACAACAGGACCCGTATGGTTATACCTCAAGGTATAAGGTAGCTACTCTGGTTTAATCTTCTTAGGCTTAGTTGCTGCCTTGGAAGTTTTTGCAGGCTAATTCCTCTGAGAAGCTTCTCCTGATGCTCCACACATCCTTAGCTTCCTACAAAAAAACTTCAAATTAGATCAATAAAAAGCATAAAAAAAATATGATTTGAGATCCTACCCTTCATATATATGCCAAAGGCGGAACCAGGAAAAAAACATCCTAACAAGTCTTTCTCTTAAAAAAACTACCAGATCGGGACTAGAATAGACACTGAGCTTGTAATAATAACAAGGCGGGACCAAATTCAAATTTGGAAATGGTAACCATAATCGGAATCAGAATGAGAACTGATTTGGTTCCATTAAGAATTTTGAATTTCATATTTGGTTCTGGTTCCGTCTCCGGCTGAGTTATCAACATTTTGAAAGCCTACTTCTTACCATAAGAGGAGTCGGAGACGGGATGGAAAAGGAATTGATACTTACTACAAAACATGGTTCAAGATCATAACCGATTCCGGTCAAAAATAATTATGACATCATAAGAGATTTCAATAGGATGATAAATAACATCATCATTTAAGGACTAGGTCATATCAAAATGAAAGGGGCTTAAAAATAACCTATACAAGACCATCCTCATATGACTGAGAGGCAACCATAATAATTAGGGTATCATATTTAAAATAAAAATGTGCCAAAACCCTAATTCACAAACCCTCAATTTCAAATAATTAGGGCACAAATTTAATCCCATTCAAAACAAATCAGATTAATGCGCAGCAAGATTCCTAAGTAAAAACCATAATTTATCAAACCCTACCAATGTAAAAATAGTAACTAATCCAAGTCATTTAAAAAATAGGGCATCACGATACAATCACGATTAAAACATGAAAACGACCGTGATAAAAACAAACAAATGAGAAACAAAACACCAGAAAAATAAAACGTAAACAAGAAAACAGGACAAAAGAAAAAGAAAAAACAAACAACACAAACTCACAATAGAACCGAGGTTCACGAATTTGCAAGAAACCAACGACCAAGAAAAATGACAAGCAAAAGAAAACGAAAGAGAAGAACATAAACCCTACCTCAAACACAAATAAATAGGTTAGCCATTTGAGATGATTATGCACGTGATTATCTCCATTTCGATCGAATCACACATCCAAATGCGCCACTGCAACTCTAATTTGCTCATGATCTTTTAAACAATGATGATAACTTCCAGTTAATCCCTAATTAAGGTTAAAACTATAGCTTCGTTTGTGCATGTCACCTGTAATCAATGCCATAAATGTAGTAGATCGGAGTCAGAACTACAAAGGTAACTGGCAGATTACTGTCGTACGGCTTCAATAAAGTCAAACATCAAAATGGCGGGAGTGGAATCAGAGTGGGAAATGATTTAGAAACTTTTTCCAACTTTGAATCCAGTTCCCATTCCGGCTCCGATTCCGCCAAGAAAGAAGAAAGCGAAACAAATGACAAAACAAAAACACAAAGACCCAAACGAGAAAACTTAACACAAAAACCTAAGTCTAAGCAAACAAAACAAAAGGTGGAGGCGGAGGCGGAATGAGAATTGATTTAGAAACCATGAATAATTTCAGACTTAACTTCCACTCCGACTCTGGCTCAGACAAAGACAAACCAAAAGGCAACAAAAGACCATCGGGATGGGAATTGGAATCGATCTTTGAAACAAGTTTCAAAACCTGATTTAGTTCCGGTTTCAATTCCGACAGAACAAACCAAAGAAAAATAAAGTACTGGAAAAGAAAAAATCCAAACTTTGTTTGAAAAAGAAACAAGGAAAAAAAGAAAAGGGGGACCCATTTTGACCAAGGCAAAAGATGGGGTGGTTATGCAAGGCATAACAAATGGCGACTTGACTAGAAAAATGGTTTACCCATTTTGAAGACACCCAAAATAAATTCAGTCACCTTAAAACTACTTGGCTTATGAAGCATGTTATCTTGATTAAGATCAAATATATATAGGATAAGATTGAGCTAGAATCTTAGATATATGTGCTCATGAATATTTCTAAATCTGAGTGTGTATGTATATTGTGCATCATTCTCTATAGATACTTTCTCTACTCCTAAACAACTATACCTAAGATTCAAGCTACATATGTTGAGTCCTTTAGCTATCGTGCAATAAAATCCAGGGTATTGCTCTGCTACCAGACATGCATCCATAGCCCTGATGGAGATACCTCTAGTTCTCTCAAAGCATTGCTCTACTAACAGCTAGGCATCCATAGCCCCGATAGAGATACTTGATCACCCATTTGATATTGAGCTTGTCTTTTCTTTCTTTCTCTTCTTTTTTTTTTTTTTACTTAAGCTTCACTTGTAGAAATATTTTATGCACCTTGCTCAATACTTAGATACAATTGATCTGAAATGTGGGTTGATAACTACAATGGATTCCATGATAGTCTTGGAATTGGATTTTTCACTTGAATCAAAAGGTAAAGCCACCCTAAAACATATAGGTATTTACTTAGGCAGATGTTATCTATTTTGGTGACAGATTTTTTATCATAATTCACAAGATATTCACAGTATATCTTCTAGCCCTAATAAATTTTCAAACCAACATTAGAATGATCATAAAACATGAGTTTCAGAACAAAATCCTTTTCAAAGATGCTAATGAAAATACCTAAACCAATTTCTCCGCTATTGCCCATAGCATACTTTGAATAACAACCCCCTATCTTGAGATGGACAAAAATGAAGATCCTCAATGAAACAAGACAAAAATGAAACAAACAAAACAAAGAAAAGAACAAACAAAACAAAAAAAAAAAAAAACTTAATTACATATGATATAGTATAATACATTTTTTATTTTAAAACATCAAACCTTTCATGAACCAAAATAGTGCTTGAGAAACTGAGCATTAACTGGTAATGGAACAGGCTCTCCTATTAAGGTACTTAAATGAAATGCATTCTCACCTAGTATCTTAGCCACTTGATATGGACCTAACTAGAGTCTATCAAACTTCTAGTGATCTCCCTTCTTCTCTTTGGCTTTATCCCATAGTAATACAAGATGTGATATCCTAAAGGATTTTATCTTGGCCATTTTGTCAAACCAACATTTGACGATAGCCTAATGCTTAGAGAATTGTTGCAAATCAGCATCTCTTTGTTCCTCCATGTTAAGCAAATTAAGCAATCTAACTTCGATCCTATCATCCTTGGTATAAAATTCATGCATAAACTTAAGAACAGGTATTTGTAAATGGATTGGGAAGACTGGGTCTTGGCCATAGACTAACTTAAAAGGAGAATTTCCTAGGGCTTCTTTGATTCAGGTCCTATCTTCCCATAGGGAAAATCTCAACTGGGTATGCCAGTCCCTAGGATTGCTTTCTAACAACTTTCTTATTACTTCCAACAGGTTTTTATTAGTGGACTCAGCCACTTCATTTCCTTGAGGGTAGTAATTGGATGAATACTTCAAAACAATTTTATGTTCATATGCCCATTGAATGAACTCGGCAGAAGAAAAAGCAGGGCCATTATCACATACCAGAGCAAATGGAATTTTGAACCTGGTGGTGATGTTCTCAGTCCAAAATTTGATAACCACCTTTGTGGTGTTGTTTTTACAGTGTTGGGCCTCGGTCCAACGTGTACAATAGTCAATTGTAGTCAAGATAAACTTATGAACTATAGAAGAATTGGGATTAATAACACCTACAAAGTCTAGTGCCCATTGAGAAAATGGCCTTACCTCATACACTGGTTGCAAATGCATTGCCGGATTTCTTTTCCTAGGTGTAGAAGTTTGATATACATGACACGTTCTAACATGTTTATGTGCATCCCGAAATACATAAGGCCAATAATAGCCTAATCTAAGAATCTAATGGGCCAAAGCATCCGCTGACCCATGTCATGTTCCATGCCTTCCATGGAACTTATAAATAACATGTTTAGCCTCTTGTTGATCCAAATAGCGTAGGTAAATCCCTTGAAAAATATTTTTGTAAATGGATACCCCTCTAATCATGTAGTGAGCACCCTTCATCCTCAATGCTCTCCTCTGAGTAGCATTCATTCCTTCTGGACATCTATTATTAAGGAGGAAGAAAATCAAGTCTGTGTACTAGGGATCCTTAGTAAATGACTGGACAATGTACTGTTGATAGGTGATATTCTTGTCCACATCTGTCATCACCTTTGAATCACCCTACCCTCAGACGAGCTTCATCGAATGAATCTCTAAGTCAAACTCTTGTAGAATAGCCATCCACTTTCCTCTTCTCTCTCCCAGTTCACTTTGCATCAGGAGAGACTTCATAGTTGGATCCATAATTATGGCCATTACTTGACTTCAAAGAATGTAGTGCTTGAACTTCTTTACTACTCGAACCAATGCAAAAGCATGTTTCTCCAAGGGTGGGTATCTAACCTCTACATTCTTAAATGGAGAGCTCATGAAGGAAATAGGTCTTTCCTCTCCCTCTCCTCTTTGTTGTGTTAACACAACTATACATGAATGGTCAGATGCAAAAGAATAGATATAAAAAGGCCTTTCATAATTTGGGCTAGTCAACACAGGTGCCTTAGATATTGAATTTTTGATATGTGAGAAAGAAAATTTAGCCTCATTGCTCCACTCGATTTTTGCCTCCTTCTTCATCATCTCATTAAGAGGTTTGACAATTTCTGCAAACCCTGTTATAAATTTTCTAACAAAATTAATCCTTCCGAAGAAGGATCTCATTTCTTTCTTCTTGTCTGGCCTTGTTAATTTTAGGATATCCTCCACTCGATCAGGGTCTGTTGATATCCCTTCTTCTGATATGATGTGACCTAAGAGTTTTCCTTCAGATACTTCAAACACACACTTTTTTGGATTGAGGGAGACACCATAGATTATACATTTCTTGAGAACCTTTTCCAGATCAGTAGTATGATCTTCCCGATTCCTAGAGAAGATGGTTAAATCATCCACATAAATAATTATACACTTTCCTATCAAATATTTGAAGGCTACATCCATTTCCCATTGAAAGGTTGCTCCAACATTGATAAGACCGAACGACATCCTCCGATAGGAAAATGTGCTCCATTTGGTGGTGAAAGCAATCTTCATTCTATCCTCATGACTGACAAGGACCTGATTGTACCCAGAATAACCATCTAAGAATGACATCATTTGGGGCCCATTAACCTTTTGTATCACTTCATCAAGAGAAGGCAGTGGATAATTATCTTTCTTAGAGGCTTTGTTTAGATTCCTGAAATCAACACATAGTCTGATCTCATCGTTCTTCTTGTGTACAGGAACTAAATTTTCCACCCACGTAGAATGTCTAACAGGAAAGATTATTCTTGTAGATAGGAGTTTTTGTACCTCTTTCTGGATCAAGGGCTCAATCAAAGCATTGATTGGGCATTGCTTTTGATGGAAAGGCTTGGCTTCTGGCCTAAGAGGTATGGTATGTGTGATCATTGAAGTGTCAAATTTTTTTAGATCATCATAACTCCAAGCAATTTTTGCAATGTTCTCCTCCAAAACTTTAACTATTTTGTCCTTAATTTCTTGAGGACAAGTATTTTCTATAAGGACATTCCTTTCAGAGCCTGAGTGAGTCAGATTGACAAATTCATATTTCCCTCCATCACTCTCTGTGGGTACCCTTTGATGAGCCCGTGGGTCAAAATCAAATATTCTCTCCAAAGCTACCATCCCTTTTGGAATGCTATTTATCTTTAGCTCCAATATCCCCTCTACACTACCATTCTCCAGATTCCAATCTCCCTGATCTCTTTCAGGTTCATCTATTATCTGCCTTTCAAATACATCTGAACTTGCCAGAAAGGCCAATGTATGTTGATCATCATCGAATAACTGAAT
Organism: Sequoiadendron giganteum; assembly: GCA_007115665.2. Lineage (NCBI taxonomy): Eukaryota > Viridiplantae > Streptophyta > Pinopsida > Cupressales > Cupressaceae > Sequoiadendron > Sequoiadendron giganteum. Next base: position 850,104,402 of record CM021100.1, on the reverse strand, counting down.
ATTTTGGACATTATCAGGAACAGCTGGGACTGAAATTAATTCAACTAAAAATCTATTTAGATTAGAGTCTTGCATGGGTTCTAAGGTGCTAGCAGCAATGGCAAGAGCATCTGCAATTTGATTAGCTTCTTTAGGGATCAGAGTAATCCCAAAAGCATCAAAGTCTTCAATTAAGTTCCAAACTTTGTTTATGTACATAGCCAATCTTTTGTTATGACATGTATACTGGCTATGTACCTGTTTTACGATCACTTCAGAATCCCCCATAATCATGAGAGCAGTAACCTTATTTTTATGAGAAAACATGAGTCCACAAGCAAGTGCTTCATACTCAACCACATTGTTTGTGTAGCCAAACTGCAACTTGTAAGACACAAAGTAAATTTTCCCTTTTGGGTTGGTTAGTTCAATCCCTGCTCCACTTCCTACCTTAGATTTGGAGCCATCAAATTTTAGACTCCACAATTGGTCTTTAGTTGGGAGCTCCTTCCTTTTAGGGATAACAGGGGATGACTTACTTGGGATGTGTGGCAGCTCAGACTTTTGTTGGTCATCAGGAGTTGAAAATGACTAGGGGCAAGGCTCACTTAAGGGTTTTTCTATGTTTTCAGCTTGCTCAAGAATCATTTCCTGATCAACTTCTTGGGTTAAATTGCAATCCAATTAATCTTTTATCAATTCCTTAGGCATTGGCAGAGCATCTGGGGTAGGTGTATTGGAAAAGAACTAAGACACCTCAATTTATTCTTGAATGTTGGAGCCTAGAACCTAAGCCTGCTCTACTAGTGAGAAACCTTCCTTTTGAGAAAGTTTGTTCCTAGTGAGAATGGTAGCATCTTTAACTTTAAAAGAAAACTCATTGATATGTGTTTGGGGTTTTTCCTGACATATCTGCTGACGCTGGCCTATATGATTTAAGATTTCTAGGCATGGTGGGCATGTTAACTTCGAATGATTGTGATAATGAATCATAAACCAATTAGGAAGCAACAAACTACTCAAATCAGTTTCTTCTCCTAATACCAACCTATCCTGTTGCAATTTCCTTATTAGAACCTATTGGTTGATCCAGATCATTGGGTTACTATGTTCTAGGAGCAATGTATCCTCAGGATTGAGTATAGGGAAGGTCAGGATTTCCTCTTGCTTGTAAACTCCTATCTCAGTCTCAAAATATGCTACTTCATTTGAAGCATCATATTTTGTAATCATATGCTTGAGCCTTGGTTCACTCTCAATCCTTATCTGTGTTGCTACCACCTTCCGAGGTAGCCACATGTGAGAGAAATCCAAGGAAAAATATCCCCCAATACTTTTCATTAGCTCCCAACGTAGGAGAATACCATATGTCTTTGGGATGTCAGCCACTTGGATATTTATGTAGGTTTGGATCCTTGGATATGATCCAACCTATACATGCATGTTCTTTAGTTCTCCTACAACATTGACCTCAGTTTTGTCCAACTGGATCACTTTCTTATTGTTCAGGATAGGATTTAATCCGAACTTCTTACATATTGAAAAGGGAATAACATTATCGGATGCTCTAGAGTCCAATAAATAGTTATGCAAATTCTTTCCAAAAATTGTTACACTTAAAAGAAAAGGTGGGGTACTAGTCTTACCTTTATAGATGACTACATTTGTCTCCTTCACTAGATTCACTTTACCTTTTCCTTTTAAGTGGTCTGCCTCCTCTAGGGCCTTCAATACCACTTCACATTGAGTCGGGCACCACTTCATAATGTCAAAGAATGATAATGATGTCTTTTGTCTTTGTAGTTCTGCAATAAAATCAAATTATGAACCATTCCCTACTTGATATTTAAAAAAAGGAGGTGGATTGCCTCTATTCTGAGGATCAGAAGGTCCCTTTGGTGGCAGTGGGTTATTATCTGCATTTTGGTTAGGTGGGACCATGTTGTTTGGGGGTGTAGATGTAGTAAATGTGCACTTATTCTGATTTCTTAGGAAGTGGCCACCTTTGGACTGGAAGGCTTGGGCATCATACACATCCTCTTCTAGCTCATTATCTCCCTACATGGGAAATTGGTATGTCCCATCAATAGTCTCAAAATTCATAGCAGTACTTACTAGCCCATTATCTTGATTGGAATTTACTATTGGAGGATGGGAATCAACTTGTGCAATCTTTACCATTTTCTCCATTTTTGGGCAATTAACCTCAGAATGTGCTGCAGTATTGTGTAGCCTGCACCATTTAGTCATGAAATTAAGGTTAGCCACATTAGTAGTATATGATCTATCCTCACCTGACTGATAATTATGGGGAACTCCCCCATTGTTAGGTCCAGTATTCCACTATCTATTGTTGTTGTTAAACCTCTAGTTATATCCTTTGTTCTGATTCTGGAAGTTATGGTTGGTGTTTTGATTCACATTCTGATTGGAGTGATTCCCCTAGTTGTTGTAACCTCCCTGGTTCTGATAATTCTAGTTTTGGTTGTGGGGAGGGTTTTTCCTAAGCTGTGCCATGTCATTAGACATCTGAGACAGAGTCTTTTTGAGAGTTTCTACCTCACTGGTCAATTGAATAGTTTGTTCATTTTGCACATTCTACACTATGGATGGGGAATGAACATGCGTTGATCCTCCTACTTGTTTTTGTGTATTTTGAGGTTGTTGGGAAGAATCTTGCATGCCATTGCCAAAAAAGGGCATGGTAGGTGGGGCTTGTAACTCAGACACAAGTCCATATTGGGAGTAAGACATCCTTGGGACAGTGTTATACAATGGTGGGTTAGGCATCTAATAACCCATGGGAGGAAGAGCTGCTCCTAACCCTCCTGATTGTAGACTTATTTGTTGTTGCAATTTGATGGCTAGATGATACACTTTAGACAAAGAGTCAATTTCATTGGGCTGATAAGTTCTCTACAAGAATAAACCAATCAAGGGATCAATAACTCTTAAATATTCCTGAATGGAAATATTCTCAGCCACTAAGTAAGGATCTTGCAACCTGTGAAACTTCCTTTGGAATCTACTGTTGAATAGAGACAATGGCTCATGGTGCTCTTTTCTTATGGTGGAAAACTGGTGATATAGAATGGCAAGGTCTACATAGACCCGAAATTGGTTAATGAATGCATTTTCTAAATTTGTCCAGCCCATAATAGATCCTCGGGGTAGATTTAAGTACTAGCTATATGCCATGTCCCCTAAACAATAAGGAAACAATCTACATACCACATCCTCATGAGCCACTTGAGCAATGGGTACAAGCATCCTTGAACACTTGTATATGCTCCTCAACACTTCTTGATTCCCCATGCATGTACTTGGGACAAAAAATTCTGGATTCTTCGGTAAATCATGGATTCCCCCTAGAATAGTCCATAGCAGAGAGGGGTTATTCACAAAGTAAGCCATGGGCAGGATTGGTTGAGCAGGCTGTGGTGATATAGGTCGAACTAGTGGTGACACTGGCCAAATTGGTGGCAGAGATGTAGGTTGGACTAGTGGCGACATAGGCCAAGCCAGTGGTGGTGATGTAGGTTGAACTAGTGGTGGTGTACATGGATTTGGTTGAAATCCAGGTGGATTAAGTGGTGGTGGCAATGGTGGAATCAAAATTCTATGAGCATGGGGTCTAGGTCTAACAGGGGTTTGGAGTTATTCTAATGGCTCAGGGTCAGTACAAGATTTGAGAATCCTCTCGTACTTCTCTAGTGAGAATGACACAATGCGAGCCATCTTTTTCCTTCAGGCCCTCCTTCTAGCTCTAGATCTGTTGATGGTGAAAATGACACAAACAATGTTAAAAAGCATATATCCACTCTATTTCTCCTGAAGAAGAAAGACAACATATAGTAGCCTAACTCCCAAGGTCCTCGTAGTTGGTTCTCAATTGTCTAGTGTCACTCAAGTGGTCCATGCAACTGTAATATTCAAGGGGCCTTTTTTGTAATAAGGAATGCAAGCAATGATGGATTCATCAATCTATTCTTAACGAAAAGGGGTTTTTAAATAAAAGAAAAAGATAGATCATGGCATATAGTAGTGAAACATGAATAAGAACTATCTAATATCCAGACATATATTTTCAACAATGAATGTTCCTCCAATAGATCAAGAAAACCATAACATGATGCAAATTAAATAAAAATCCATACTATTGCATGCATCTATGGTGCTTAGTTTAACCATCACAATCACACATCATAATACTTAAAAGATTCAAAAGAACCAACTCTCATTCATTGCTAAAATAATAGATCAACAGACATTCAATAATTCAATCCACAGATAATTTAACAAAATAATCTTTAAATCTAGCTCCTTCTAGTGACTTTCATCAAATAAGAAACACTTATGCTTCAGCACAATCACTGGCATATAGATAAACTATGATTCATTAACCTTATCTAGCAAACTTAATTCCAACATGATACTATGTAAAAACTCATCTTTGTATTCAACTGTAACTAAATAATAACAAAGTATCTTTGCAAAGCTATGAAATTCATATCCCCTACTATCAAGTGGCTAATCTTATTCTCATCAGCTGACCCTTATAATATTATACCCCAAAAGTATATATAGATGTCCAAAGCATAAAAATCTTCTCAATCAAAATTGAGATCCACAATTATAGGAACTAAAAATTTCTTGGAAACTCAGATCGATTGATCTCTAGTTCCAATATTAATTACAAGAGAGAATAAAAGAGAAAAGGAGAAAAGGTCATGCGCCCAAAAGATTTCCACTCATCCTTGCGTAGTTTTCTCCAACATGTACTCATCATAGATAGAGAAGACCGGTTGAAGAATATCCAGATCCGGCCCATCAATCTAGCTGTCCTCAAATTTGATTCATTTTAGTTCTGTAGAGGCAAACTCCTTCATGTCTTTCAACTTAGTCAACTCTTTTCTCGCATCCTTTACTCCTTACCGAACATCCATTAATCTATCCAATAATAGATCCTTTTCATCATCCTCATTTTGAAAATTTTTTGGAATTTATCATCCCATTTCTCCTTTAACTGACTTAAAGGCAAGCCCTCTTTAATAGGTATATCAACATTAACTAGAACAACCACAATAGCTTCTAGTTCATCAAGTTGTTCATTTAAATCCTTACTCACATCCTGGAATTCATTCCTATGTCTGTATATAAAATCAAATCTAAGCCGGATTATGCTAGAGGCATTCTCCAAAAATTATGCATTGTCTCCGTCAAGAATGGACTGCTCAAGAAAGTAGACCTTGGCAGTTTATTGATGTCCTTTATTTTCTGAACATATCCTCTATACTCTTCCTCTTGTTGTTTCAATGTTTCAACATGGCATTTCATCTCTTCTATCAGCTCTAATGTCACCTTGTGAATCTCAAAACTATTTACCAGCACCTCACCTACCTCCTGGTTAAGCTTGTCCGTCCATCTGTCCATCATTCCAACCTTATTCTTTAATTGCACTAGAGCATCCACCTCTCTTTTTCTGAGCAACACCGGTGTCTCTAAGGTAGAAAGTTGTGATCTACGAGTAGAAATATCCTTCAAAAAGGTGCGTAGCTGATCCAATTGAGCTTTGAGCTCATCCTTTCTCTTCTTGTCCTTTATCAACCTTAATTTGGTGGATGATGCTACAACATCAATCAGGTTCATTTGTTGATTTCTTGTAGGCCTTCCCAGATTGATAGTGCCTAACTGATAATCAATGACCTACATATCTCCCACATCCTTATCAACTACTGGTATTGCACATTATGCAATAATTTCACCTATCTTAGTTATCCTTGTGGAATGAAGAATCCGAGCGTTCTTTTTGGGTCTCTCCTTTTGAATTTATTTCATCATGTTATCCCAATTAAGAGGCTATGAGGGCATTATTGGTCTCTTCTAAAGAGCAAGCTTCAACCAGGTAGGAGAACTTGGAGTAGTGGCCATTACAGTAGAAGAGGAGGCAACAGTCATAGAGGATAATGGTTGTAGTACATTAACCCTAGGTTAAGAATCAACCTCTTCTACATTTTGTTGTTCTCCCTCTACATTTTCTTGTGCAAGCTTTTCAGCTTCTTCTTTGTCCTTCTGCTCTTGTACCCTCTTATCCTCTTGTTCCTTTTTCAATATTTCTTCTTCCAACCTTTTCTCCTCAAATAGCTTGTTTCTTTCTTCATCCAAAACCTTGAGTCTATCTGAGGCTTCCTTCTCCTTTTGTTGTTGCTTGGCCAGTTCCTTAGCATCTTTCTCCATTTGCAGGCATTTTGTTTCCTTCCTTTTCTTGTAGGCCTCTTCAATTAGCTTCAATTTGGCCTCAAGGGCTTCTCTTTCTCTCATTTGTTTAGCCTTTTCCTCCTCTACCTCATGAATCTTTTGCACCATCTCCAGCTTATCATTTTCTTCCTTTGTCTTGAGCTCATGCTCCTTTTGCTTCTGTTGCTTTATTACTTCATCGGCTCTTTGCTTAGCCTCCAATTTTTGTTGTTGAAGTAATGCATCAGCTTGTGCCTTAGCATCTATCTCCCTTTATTTTTCTATAGCTTTTGCATGTGCATTAGCATCTGAAGCTTTCTTTGCTTCCTCAAAAAATTCCCATTGATCCTCTTCTGTTAATATATGCTCAGTTTCCTCCTCTAGAGGCGTCTTTTCTTGTGCATCCTTTTCTGATAAGGTCTCATCAGAATCTATTTCAATATCATGGATCTCCATCTCCACTTCTTTTCCCTTTAAGGCTTTGGCTATTTCATGAAGAGTCCCCTTAGGCATCTCTCCAACTTGTTGCTCTGTAAGAGGGACTTGAGCAGATGATTCACCTATTAATGGTGTTGAAGCCACAAGTCCTATTGGGGCATCCTCCTCATGTATTCCATACAAATCTTGGGTCGGAGCTTCAAGCTCAAATTATTCAATATCAAAAGGGAAGAATTCAAAGGGTTCCTTGGGAGTCATTTTCCTTTTGATTCTCTTATACCCTTTCCCTTTCTTAGGGGCTGAACTCACAAGAGTTTTAGCTCTGAGAACAACCCAGTGGATACTCCTATCAGAGACTGGTCTCCCTTTTTCCTTGATGTCAATTGTCTCCTCAACATCCCAATCTACTGGGTCCAAACTATTTGTAGCTATGTTCAATTCTTCATATGAACGATCCAACACTACCCCATCATCTACTAATGTATCAGGAATGTCAACTTTGACCCCAAATTCTACCATAAGTGAGATAGGTAACCTCTAATAATTCATCTTCTTGAGGTCATATTCATCCTGAAGATCACTCCAAAAGTCCTCCAGCAGGTTGAAATGCCTGTCAAAGACTGAAGCCAGCGAAGCATTCATCTTTTTCTTTGGATTGAAGTGCTTTTGGGCAGTATATAAGCCGAAATTCAAGTGTATAAATTCACTACAAACCACCTTAGCTCCCACAAGATGTGGGCAGCTGTACTCAACCAATTGCATGGGGAACTTGCGACAACTTGGTTTGTGTTTTATTGCAAATCAGGCATTGACCCCCAAAGCCTGGTAAACAAAATCCATCAAAACCATCTTGTTACTGCAAGACCTGGGGAGCAAGTGAGGATGACCCTCAAACCCAACCAACCTGAAATAAGTAAACTTGGGGTACTAGATATACCAACAGCCCCATTCTGTAATAAATGCCATGGCCTCCTAGCTTAATTTGTACCCTACATCCCCATTAAGTTGGTTAATAACTACATATAAAAATGCATCATTAATTCTTCTAAAATGTGTCTCAAAAATATGTAGGGATAGCTAGTCATAATGATCCCATACTCTCTTTTTCCCATCAGCTTCCCCCAATATTCTCACTCTGTTTAACCCTTGAAAGATGCCTCCTCTAGCTGCTGCATAGACAATATAAGAGGTCATGAAGAAGCTCTTAGTTTCCCTTATTCTGGTTAGCTAATCATTTATGCTATCCGAGACAATCATAGGCCAATCAAACTGTTGCCTGCCATCAAAGATTGTCTGAATGAATGGAAACATCCATTCCTTAAAGTGAAATGCATCCCTCTTTCCAAAGACTCTAGATAACATCATTATAAGATATGATACCTCCTTGTAAAACTTTTCCCTCTTTGGCTGATCCAAGAGCTTTTCTAGAGACTTCTTCTCCATGCTTAACCAATTCTTGTTCAAGTGAGCCTTATTGGTCTCCTTGTGCTTGCTAAATATCTCCAAATCCTTTGCCTCAGTCAACTGTGCAAGATTCTTTGGATCAGGGAAACTGAACATAAGTTGAAACATTTGAGGAGTTAGGTCTATGATCACATTATCCTATGAAACTACACATTGTCTAGTGGTGGAATTGTAAGCTCTAGCTGCTGTCATTATCAATTTTGGGCATTGGATGGATAGAGGAAACACAATGATGTGAGCCAAGCCAGACTCAATTATTCTTCCAGTTGTCCCTGTTACATCCTCAGTAAATGTTTCTGAGTATAGCTCCTCATAATTGAACGGACCTATATTGGTGTCAGTTATATCAGCCCAATGAGATTCCACCTTGTTGACAGTGACAACAAGACAACTATGGTTATACCTCAAGGTATAAGGTAGCTGCTCTGGTTTAATCTTCTTAGGCTTAGTTGCTACCTTGGAAGTTTTTGCAGGCTGATTCCTCTGAGAAGCTTCTCCTGATGCTCCAGACATCCTTAGCTTCCTACAGTGAAACCTCAAATTAGATCAATAAAAATCATAACAAAAATATGATTTGAGATCCTACCATTCATATATATACCGGAGGCGGAACTAGGCAGAAAACATCCTAACAAGTCTTTCTCGTAAAAAAACTATTGGATCAGGACCAGAATAGACACTGAGCTTCTAATAATAACAAGGCAGGATTGGAGTTAGAGTTGGAAATGGTAACCGGAATTGAAATCAGAATGAGAACCGATTTGGTTCGATTAAGAATTTTCAATTTCATATTTGCATCTGGTTCCAACTCCAGCTGAGTTATCAACATTTTGAAAGCTTGCTTCTTACCATAAGAGGAGTTAGAGATGGGATGGAAATGGAATTGATACTTATTAGAAAACATGGTTCGGGATCAAAACCAATTCCAGTTCTCGTTCCGCTCAAAAATAATTATGATGTCATAAGAGATTTCAACAAGATGATAAATAACATCATGATTTAAGGACTAGGTGATATCAAAATGAAAGGGGCTTAAAAATAACCTATACAAGACCATCCCCATATGACTGAGAGGCAACCCTAATAATTAGGGCATCATATTTAAAACAAAAACACAACAAAACTCTAATTCACAAACCCTCAATTTCAAATAATTAGGGCACGAATTTAACCCCATTCAAAATGAATCAGATTAATGCGCAACAGGATTCCTAAGTAGAAACCATAATTTATCAAACCCTACCAATGTAAAAACAGTAACTAATCCAAGCCATTTAAAAACTATGGCATCACAATACAGTCATGATTAAAATGTGAAAACAACCATGATAAAAACAAACAAACGAGAAACAAAAAACCAGAAAAGCAAAATGAAAACAAGAAAAAAGGACAAAAGAAAAAGAAAAAATGAACAACATGAACTCATAATAGAATCGAGATTCACGAATTCGCAAGAAACCAATGACCAAAAAAAATGACAAGCGAAAGAAAACGAAAGAGAAGAACAAAAACCCTACCTCAAATGCAAATAAATAGGTTAGCCCTCTGAGATGATTCCACACGTGATTATCTCCTTCTCGATCAAATCACACATCCAAACACTCCACTGCAACTCTACTTCGCTCTTGATCTTTTAAACAATGATGATAACTTCCAGTTAATACCTAATTAAGGTAAAAATTGTAGCTTCGTGCATGCATGGAACTTGTAATCAATGCCATAAATGCAACAGATCAGAGTTAGAACTATAGAGGGAACTGGCACATTACTGTCGTATGGCTTCAGTAAATTCAAACATCAAAATGACGAGAGTGGAATCAGATTGGGAAATGATTTAGAAACTTTATTCAACTTTGAATCCAGTTCCCATTCTGGCTTCGGTTCCGCCAACAAAGAAGAAAGCAAAAGAAATGACAAAACAAAAACACAAAGACCCAAACGAGAAAACTTAACACAAAAACCTAAGTCTAAACGAACAAAACAAAAGGCGAAGGTGGAGGCGAAACGAGAATTGATTTAGAAACCATGAATAAATTCAGACTTAATTTCCACTCCGGTTCCGGCTTCAACAAAGACAAACCAAAAGGAAACAAAAGACGGTCGGGATGGGGATCGGAATCGATCTCAAAACCTGATTTAGTTCCTGTTCTGATTCTGATAGAACAAACCAAAGTAAAACAAAGTACTGGAAAATAAAGACTCCAAACTTTGTTTGAAAAACAAACAAGGACAAAAAAAAAAAGGGGGACCCATTTTGACCAAGGCAAAAGATGGGGTGGTTATGCAAGGCATAACAAGTAGTTTTTATCATCGAATCTAGGACTCCTTCTTGTATGATGCCATCTCAGATCACCACAAGATATTAAACTTCTTCAGAGTAACTAGATCTGATACTAATTATTGGCCCCATAGTTGTCGATGCACCAAAATATTAACATGTTAATGCCCGATACAACTAATAGAGTTAACAGATCCATGTGAGGTGGTTATTCCATGTCACGAATCCTGAGGGGAGTGCTGACCATGTGCCAACAAAGTGGACCTCCAATTTTTTAATATACAATTTTTCTTTTGGTACATTTTTCACTTAACTAACTTGAATATTTAGTACATAGAAAAATAGATTTTTCAAATCAAGTTTTTTGTTAAAATAGAGTATTTTTAATGGGCCTCCACTTTGTGCCTTAATTTTTAATCATAGAAAGGAAAACTATTCTCTTTTAGATAGGGTTCTCTCCTTGAGTGAAATTATACCTTTTGAGTTCAGTAAACTTTCATCTTTGGTGGATTAATAACTATAGTTTAGTTGTCTAAGTAGTAGTACACCTTTTGAACAAGGTAAAATTTCCTCTATGTAGGATTTATATGGTAGCATTTCCATTTTAATTTGGAAGTCTTCCCAGTATTACAATAATTAACCTATCTCCAAACAATCTTTGAGGAAATATCTTTCTCAATTTTTTTCAAAATATGTCTAGGATTTCTACACCTAACCTATCCAACAATGAGCTAAATATCATCATTGAACTATATTGTATACCCATAACTTAATTTGAAGAGTTATAATTACCTTTTCATAGTATTGGGGGAATGATTCCACCATTCCTTTCCACACAATATAGACTAATAGGATTTTTATCTCTCCAATGATAGTTTATCTATAAATATTCTTGTAGGAGGGAATAAGATCTTGTAAGTTATGTGGTGATATACCTTTTTCAACTGGTCTTCTACAATAGATGAAAAGTTTTGAATCTATCAAAGAACAAATTAACTAGAAAAATATTATCTAGAATAACCAATTGTTGTACTTGGAATATATTAAACCTACAAAATATTATTTTAATGGGAAAGATACCATATCATATAGTAATGATAATAAAACTCAATTAACTTCATCTTAGTGATAAGATGTTAAGGTAAAATTGCAATCAATTCTTATCATTATTCTATCTTATGAATTTTAGACTTGGCTAATAATCTCTTTTTGGGAATATACCATTTTGGTTGGGTTAGTTCTCCAATTTGATACCTTTTTGAGGTTAAATAAATTTAAAGGATGCATTCCATAGTAGTTAAGAAATATTTCAAGTATCTGTTGGCAAAACAAGAATAGACAACTAAGAGGGGGGGTGAATCAATTTTCACACAATTTAAAACTTATTTAACCTTATTAACCTTTAATCTCATATCTGATAAATAATAGTGAAAGTGTGAATCAACAACACATCATAAGCACACATAACACCAATATTTTTGTGTGGAAACCCTATTAGGGGAAAAACCACGGTGGAGGTTAATCCACAAGTTATACCCTATTAAAAGTATAAGGAAAATGAATAAGGAATGCACATACATTCAGGCACACTACCTAGAGCTCACTGCTCAAAGAAGACACACTGTATTACATAAAACTTTTAGATTAAATCCATTTGGAGAGGTTGAACTGAGGAATTAGATTCTTCAAAATCCTGATGATAGTTCCAGTTAGGCACAAAAACACTTCTTCACACTTCGCTCAAACTTCTTCACACTTCGCTCAAACTTCTTCACACTCTCATCTGCAATCGAATTATTTGATCTTTATTCGCACATTTCACATACACACTTCTCACACATACATCACACACACTTCAAAATGAAGAAAAAATTGCTCTTATATATCTGCTACATGGAATTACATCAACAACTTTGTCGGCTAAAAATAAAAGAATAAATGAATTATAAATAGTCGACCCAATTCATGAACAAATCTCAATGCACACCAATCGAAGTTGGTCACAACATAATGAAGACCTAAAACAACATCCTCGAATGTGCCAAACATTAAAATATTAATCCACGAGGATCCACGACATGCTACAACCATCATGTCAACCAAGAACATGAAAACCCAAACACACAAAGAAAAAATCTCCAATCACGATCACACCGATCAATGCGAACATGCAACAAAGATAGAGCATGATCTAGAAACATCAACTAACATTGAAGGAGAATACACAAAAAATCAAATTACTAGAATTACATTCTCTTCTTCTAGAAACACCAGCTACAGTAACAAAATAACTACAGGAACACAAAAAATGACAACTTGCTCCAATCTTGATGTGCACCTCTGAAAATTATAGAGTATAAACTAGATAGGCTTATCAACAAACCCTTTAAAGTGAAAATCCTGAATACCATCATACTGAACTTTCCACCACACTGAACTTCACAGCTTCACAAACAATCTTCAACATATTTATTATAATTTTCTTAATATCCTCGACATATACAACCTTGAAGACATCAATTCTAATAGTTTTGACATCAATGAAAACCACAATGTCCAAAAATATCCCCCTTTGGCATTGATGGAAACACATGATGTGAAAAATACCATCAACACAACTAGCTCTTTACACATTGCTCTTCTCATACTGTTCTTCTCCCCCGTAGCTCTTAAAAAGTTTTTCACATTAATATTCTTCCCCTTTGACATCAATGGAAAAGGTACAAAAGCTTTGAACCACATATCTAAATCATCTCACTACTCCCCCTGAGTAGCAGCCACCACAATATCAATCTGAATCAAGATATGACTATGAATGCACAGCTTGATGCAAAGACTTGCATCTTAGTTCAGATTAGGAGGGGAAATCACCCCTAACTTCGCTTTGAGATACACAAAAGTATCCTTAGGCAAAAAATTAGTAAAGATGTCAACCATATGTTCCTTAGTAGGCACATACTCTAGTCTGACCTCTTTATCACTCACTTTGTCTCTCAAAAAGTGATATTTGATAGATATATGTTTTTTCTTTGAATGCAACACCAAATTCTTAGAAATATTTATGGCACTTCAATTGTCACAAAATATAGCAATAGGCTCAACATACTCAATTCTGATATCTCTTAGCATCTGCTTCATCCATATTACTCGAGTACAATTGTTTGCACTAGTAATATTTTTTACCTCAACAATAGATAGGGAAATGGAATTCTACTTTTTGCTTAACCAACACACCAACTTCTTCCCTAAGAAGAAGACACCACCACTATTACTTTTCCTATCATCCACATCTCCTACCCAATCTGCATCAATAAATCTGCTCAAAGTAAGATCATCATCTTTAGGATACCAAAGACCAAAATTAGCTATCCCTTTCAAGTATCTAAAAATTCTCTTTACAGCAGTCACATGGGATTCCTTTGGATCAGCTTGATATATAGCAACCATGCATACAACATTCATGATGTCACATTTTTTCTAAGTTAGATAAAGTAATCCACTGATCATTGACCTCTATCTTGTTTGATTTACCTTAGGAGAATCATAATTTTGTGTTAACTTGCATCCATTTACCATGGGTGTACCAACTGGCTTTGAGTCTTCCATGCCAAGAAAATTCAGTAACTCTCTTACATATTTGGACTGATATATAAATATTTCATTGTCTAACTGAGTAATTTGCAATCCTATAAAGAATTTCATCTCTCCAATCATTGATATCTCAAACTCACTTTTCCATCGAAAAACTTCATACATAAGTCATCATCACCTTCAAAAATGATGTCATCAACAAAGACTTCAATAATCAACTATTTATCCTAATCAATATAGATTACTGTCAGTAGTACCTTTATTGAATCCAAGCTTCAACAAGTATTTATCCAGCCTAGCATACCAGGCTCTACGGGCTTGCTTGATTCCATACAATGCTTTCTTCAATCGAAAAACCATATCTTCCTTATCAGTTAGTTGAAATCCATCTAGTTGCTCAACATATACTTATTATTCTAGTTCACCATTTAAAAATGTTGACTTTACATCCATTTGATAGACTTTGTAGTTCTTAAAAGTAGCATAAGCAAGAAACAATCTTACAACTTCAATTCTAGCAACATGGGCAAAGGTTTCTTCAAAATCAATACCTTCCATCTGTGAGTATCCTTTACATACTAGTCTTGCTTTATTCTTGACCACTTCACCTTGTTTGTTCAACTTATTTGGAAAGACCCATTTGGTTCCAATCACATTTTTATTCTAAGGTCCGGGAATAAGAATCCATGTATCATTTTTCTCTATCTGCATTAGTTCTTCCTTCATTGCTTCCATCCAATATTCATCTTTACATGCTTCATTGACATTTTTGGGCTCAGTCTTCGAAATCAGACAATACTCTTCTGCAATTCTTCTCCTAGTCTACACACCTTTGTTCTTATCTCTTATAATCTTATTTTCAAAATGATTTAGCTTTACATAACTCAGAATTTTGGGATTCTCTCGAACTTTTGGTTCTTCTATTCTTTCTTTTGCACTTCCACTAGCTTCTCCTTCTTGATTCTCTTGATTCACCAGAACAATTTGAACTTGATTTTGTGTCTAAGCATTCTTTCCATTATCAGTACCATCATGTTGGTCATTTGAATCATATCCACTATATCTGGATGATCTAGCAGTGTCCTCGTCAACTTTGACATTTACTCTTTCAACCATTTTCCTTAATCTTATATTATAGCATCGGTGGGCCTTGCTCTTAGTAGAGTAACCTAGAAAGATTCCTTCATCATTCTTAGCATCAAAATTGCCTATATCTTCATCTCTCTTGATATAACATATACTTCCAAAGATTTTGAAATATTTAACAGTAGGCTTATAACCAAACCACAACTCAAAAGGAGTCTTACCAGAATTACCATTGACATTTTCCCAGCTAATAGTATATACAACACTGCTTACAACTTCTCTCCAATAGATAAGAGGAACATTACCTTCCAACATCATAGTTCTAGGAGCATCTAGAATTGTTTTGTTCTTTCTCTCAACAAATTTGTTCTGTTGAGGAGTCTAGGGAGCAGATAATTGTCTTTTGATTCCATGCTCTTCATAGAAAGAATTGAACTCCCGGGAAGTGAACTCACCACCTCTGTCTGACCTTAAGCATTTAATCTTTAAACCTGTCTCATTTTTGGCCATAGCTTTGAAACTTTTGAAATTTTCTAATGCTTCATGTTTTTCTCTCAAGAAAGCAACCATATCATCCTAGAGTAATCATCAATGAGCAACATAAAGTACCTTTCTCCTTGTAGACTTCTAATTATGGGGGGACCACATAGATCGGTATACACCAGCTTCAGTACTCCTTTATAATGATGTTGTTTGCTCCGAAAATAAATTCTAGTCTGCTTTCCCATCTGACATTCCTTGCATATGGTGTTAGTAGGCTTCACTAGCTTAGGAAGATCTCTAACTACTTGAGTGGAGCTTACTTTGACAATGTTATCAAAATTCACATGACACAGCCTCATATGTCATAACCAGCTTACATCAACTTGAGAAATTAAACAACTTTCACTAGCAGCACTCATGTGAAAAATGTTGCCTCTTGTCTTTGTACCTGAAGAAATTACATTTCCAGAACTTCCCAGTATCCTGCATTTTCCATCTTTGAATGGAAGATTGTATCCCTTGTTGACCATCTATCCAACACTCGATAGATTATGCTTCAATCCTTCAACATAAAGGACATCATCAGTATTATATTTACCACCAAGAGAAATAGTGCCTTTGCCACAAATCACACCAGCATTGTTGTCTCCAAATCTTACAACAGGGTAAGTGCACCAATCTATGACACAATTTTGGTGCCAAAATGAAAAATTCCCAAATAAAGGCCAAAATAAGCCATTTGGCACACACCAAATTTGGCGACCGCCAAATGCAAAAATTAACATAAAAACCAAAAACAACTTTCAAACCCTCATTTCTCTTCAACTTGAGGCTTGACTTGGAGGAATTGAGGTCTGCAACTTGCACTCATGAAATATCGTCCATTGTTTGCATCCTTATCTTGTGATTTTCCATGAGGATGCCACCAACATGTCGGAGAGGTCAAAGATTGCAAAGAGGTATGTATTTTTATTCTATTTATTTCTAATTTGATATAGAATGCAAATTTAAATAGGTTTTTATAATAAAACTTTGTTCTAATTCTCAGGGAATGAATCTCCACCTCAAAACATTGAGAATTCACAATCACCCCCTCACGAAGAGCCTCCTATAAAAGAACAAACTGAAACCCCTCCATCAATTCATAGGAATCCTCAAGGAACACAAGAAAATATTCAAAATCAAATTGAAAATAATAAAAGAGACATTCGACAATTAATTGGAAGATTAACCGAGCATGCTGAAACCCACCCTTATAGGAGAGGGATTGTTGAATCATTGAAGTCAATTGTAACTCATGTAGGAGAAATGAGTCTGAAAATAATTTTTTGGTCAAATAAGAGGCATGAGATGAGACAATTTTACGCTAGTGGTTTTTCATATGCAAATCTCAAAAAATAAAAAAATAGAAAAGATGACTTGTGTGCCCTATTTATAGACCCGAGAACCAATGAACCTTTGTCTCATGCATGCAGGAGGTTCCCAATCCATTGGTGCCACCATGAGTTAATTAAAAAAAAAATGGGAGTAGTGGTGGATGGTATTTGACCAACCTCCATGCAATAACCATGAGTGCCACAATACTTTTTGACGAAAATCTATTGCGAGTTTGTCCTCAATAAAATGCCAAACTATTTTGACATCTTCGACTTTCAGGGTAGAGGTGGGGGCTCCACACATGATAGACCTATTGCACGACGTAATCTATAGTTGGCACCGAGACCCTTGGCCAGACCCATGGTGGAGCATGTCATTGTTCCTTCCATTGTTAGGGATGGTGTAGAGGTGGACACTCTGAAGTCAATTGACTCACTCACCCAAACCATTTTACAGTGTGTGAGTCCTCTAGTAGAGCCTGGTGTCAAGGAGACATGTAGGCCCTGAGCTCCACCCCACCATTGTGGCGCTTGTGGTGTTGTTTGCAAGTACAATTATCAGAGTGCTCGTGATGCAGCTACATAGCCTACATCAGTTGCAAAGGCGATGGGTTTCATAGATGATATTATGAATGATACATTCAGCATTGACACTCAGGTAAAATTTAGCAAGTTATTTTAATTTGTTGTTTATTAAATTATATTTTGAAATTTAAGAATAACTAAATTAGTAGAATTTTGATATGATGAAATTTCAGGGTCAGATTGTTCATGAGGCATGCTCTATTCCTACAGAAACTTATACATTCTTGATGATGATTCCACATGTATGCAACTTGTATTAAAGATATTATTATTGCATTTGAACAATTGAATGTTATATTTGAATGTTTGTCTCATAACATGCTTTGGATTTCAAATAGTTTCCTAGTGCACCTTCTTCCTCCACACCTCACAATTCATATCCTCAAACAACTTACACTCAGGTAGCCTTTATTCATTAATGGTGTTGTAAAACTATGTTAGCTAGTTTTCATAATTTTGCGTATATACAAATCTAAAAAATTGATGAGAAACACAAACATTGCATTTTTATTCCTTGACCATGTCACATTATCTTCTACTAATTCACTTTTTGTTCCTTTATTCCTTCCTAATCCCATACCATTAACATTTAATATTTCACCCTATTTTCCATGATCCCCTCCTAGCCCATCCCACTAATATATTCTAGTCCATGATATGTGTCATTATGTCCTACTCCCATCTTATTGTACCCATTATTATTTCACCCTAGAGATGTTCCATGATCCCCTATGTTCCACCCCATGTTCCTTTATATCATCCTAATTTATACCATCTTTATCCACACTTCATCCTAGATAACTATTCTCAATTATTGCTACACACAGATCAAGTTCTCACTTCGTGTACTATAGTCAAACCCTAGACACCTCCTAATTCACCCTATGTTGCATTATTCCCTAGTAATAACATCCCATTAACCTATAATTGTCCACCCTATATTTTTTTATCCCATCCTAGCCCATCCCATCAATCTATACTAGTCCATCCCATGTTCCATTAATCCATTTTATTCCCATCCCATTACCCTCTCTTATTTCACCTTACGTTCCATTATTCCATCTTGGTATTTATATGAACATGATGCCTAAGATATTGTTTCATTTGCAGTTGTTGACACCAGACAACCCTGGTGATGTTGGTGGCTTGATGGACCATGGATTTATTGCAGCAATAGCCAGTTCTGATCCATTGAGAGAGGTATGCAATAGATTAGTCAATTTGACATTATATTTTCTCAATTATGGTCTAGTATATAAATTTTTCATGATACTTTTATGTAGTTTAATTTCTATCTTGATGGTTGCTACAGGTGGTTTTCACTCTAGATCATGGACATAGTGATGTTGTAAATGTGCATGATGACTATATGTATGTGGTAAGTGATTATATATTTTCTTATATGCCATTCCATAATTCAATTTCTATGTATTAACATCTTTAATTTTTATTCTATCAGTTGAAGGTCAAGAGTGAAGAGAGGAGGACTAGCGAGCATGTTCGAAAGACAAGAGAAGCAATAGTCACTCCATCTAGCCAAATTTCAAAGGCAACACGAGATCTATTTCCTTCCCCTAGAGGGAAATGACTATATATTAGGGTTGTTTGTTGTATGCCTATGTGGAATTTTGGAACATATGTTTTGTACTATCGATATATATGTGAAATTTTATGTCCATATGGCTCCTTTGTACGAAGGCTGTATGGTTTTTTTAGATATATTGTATATACTTTTATCAATATATATCATTGTATAGCCTTTCAGATTTTTGATTAAAGAAAATCTTATTTTTCTACTACCATTCTTGAATGATTTTATCATGTGTATCATGTAAATTGTATGCTTGAATGTTGTAGGCATGGATTTTGTTTACATTTAATGCTTAATTAATTATTGTTTATTGCTCAATAAGTCCCATATAAAGTGTATTGTGTAAATAAGCTCCATTCGTGGTGGTTTGTATCCTTTGGAATGCTTCAATTACTTGTGCCTCACTTACTCACATGTATGCTTCACTTATTCACATGTATACTTCACTTATATTGTGTGTATTCATGTGTATGCTTCATGCTTCCAATGCATAGCAGCAAAAATCTTTTGGGGAAAAAATTGACAAACCAAAAGTATGAGCTTTTGAAAAAATCAAGAAAAATTGTAGAACAAGAGATAAAAACTTCTTTTTTAAAATTGAAAGGTATTTCTATAGCATATAGAGATATAGAGAGAAAATAAAATAAATATTTTAACTAATGAATTGTAAAAAATGGATTTTTGTAGTTTATATTCATATCGTTGATTACATTGCATTGGACATCTTTCAAATTCAAAGCATTAATTCACTTTGCATAACTAATAACTAGATGCTAATAGATGACAAAATTCCAATTAAAATATAGTTTGTACAAAGTCAACCTAAGCAGTTATGCAATTTCTTCAGATTGCATAACTAATAACTAGGAGCAGCTGCCAATTGCATTTTCTTATCATGGCATTCTATGAGACTCAATTTCTTTGAGGTATTTTTTGAAATAGTTCACTGCCTTGTCTATGTTACCACATTTTTTATACATGTCTACCAAAGCATCTTGTCAAACAATTCACTACCTTGTTGTTATGGCTAAAAGCCTAAAACAAGTGATTTTGAATAAGCTATGGATGCTTCGAAAAAATATATCAAAATCATAATAGTAAGCAATAGCATAGACAAGGTAGTGAACTGTTGGAAAAAATACATCAAATAAATGTGTTGATGGAATGCCATGACAAGCCATAGACAAGGTAGTGAACTAGTTCAAAAGATGCCTCAAATAAATGTGGTCTCATGGTGATGGAATGTCGTGACAATCAAATTTATTTTGATTGTCATGGCATTCCATCACCATGAGACCTCATTTTTTTGAGGCATTTTTTCAAAGAGTCCACTGCCTTTTATATGCTACCACATGTTTCATACATGTCTATCAAAGCATTATATCAAACAGTTAATTGCCTTGCTGCTATGGATAAAACCCTAAAACATTGATGCAGTAAGGGAGGTCCTGCAATCTCACTAAACACAATTCCAATCATTAATCATAATCCTCATGTCACAAATCCTCACAACTCTTTACTCTCACCAAATCAAGCTACCCCCTTGTAGCACTCCAAACCCACCAAATCAGGTATATTTTCTCAATATCTTCTTTTAAAACCAAGAATAGTCCTATTTCAAGGACCCATTATTGATTTTAACAACATACCGAACAATCGCCTAAGTTTTCTTTGTAACATATTGCTCAAATCAGGCTTTTCACACCTTTTAGGGCTCAAATTAGCCCACTTTCACAAAGAGAACACCTTCAAAACTTGTCCAAAACTCTTGAAACCTTGGGGAAGCACTTCATATCTATCAAAAATTCAAATTTCACCATTAGATTGTAGTGATTCAATCATTTACTACCCAAACCATAAAACCCTCATTTAGTGCCTACAAACTAGGGGTTTATTGAAAATAGCACTTCCTAGACAACCCAAAACCTTTCAATTGCTCAAAAAAGTCAAGAAAAAACTACTCATGCTTAATTACTCATAAAACTACGCTGACAAACTCAAAAACTCAGTTTCACTCTCTAAAACCTCCCTTTTTGAAAGGAAAACTCAAAATTTACTCATAGGGCTTCACACCCAATTCACCTCCAGACCTCCCCTACTCTAATTCACCATCCTCACACCTTTTTACTATTATTTCAGACCCATTCCTCAAGTTACAGAGGCTAAAAAAAGAGGAATGGGTCAAAAAGCCATATTATTGACTCAAAACCTTCACTTGTACAAGTTCAAGCCGATTTAGTTAAATTGATGATAAAATACACAAAACTCAAAATAAAACCTTCAAAATGGATTCAAAGGATTTTTAAAACTATCTATAATTCCATCCAATACAATTTGGAATCCACAAAGTAATGCATAGGCCGTACAAGTCGGTTTTATATGGAAAAATACATAAATCTAGAAAAATCAGTGATGTTTCTATTAATATTTCACTTGAAAAATTCAAGAATCTCTCTTACATCGATGCCTTTCCGCATATTTATGCTTTTCCTTCAAAAATAACTACTCAACTTCCTCAAACGGCTTGTTGAAAAGCCTTGATTGTCGGACTTCTCTTACATTCAAAAATTGCAAGTTTAAAATATTACTTTTTTGCATAATTTCACAACTTTTCCCATTTTTTCATTTTTGAGATACCAAACCTCCTAAACACCTAAAATGACTCAATATTGACAACTTACATAACAAAATTTTCATATAGACCTTATTTTAACATAAAATTCAAAACTTCTAGAGTCTAGACCTTATGAACTTAATTTGACAATTTTGCACCAACGGTGCTCTTGCACCAAACATGTGCTTTTGAACAAGCTATGGATGCTTGGAAGAAATATAGAAAAGAATAATAGAAAGAAATAGCATAGACAAGGTAATGAACTGCTTGAAAAAAAAATCTTCAAATAAATGTGGTCTCATGGTGATGGAATTCCATGACAAGCAAATTGCTATGGATTTCCATGCCATTCTATCACCATGAGACCACGTTTCTTTGAGGAATTTTTTCAAACAATTTACTACCTTGTCTATGCTACCACATATTTCATATATGCTTACCAAATAATTTTATCAAATATTTCATTGCCTTGCTACTATGGCTAAAAACCTAAAATGGGTGCCTCCAAACAACCTAGATGGATGCTTGGAAAAAATATATCAAAGCATAATAATAAGCAATAGCATAGACAAGGCATTGAACTGTTCAAAAAAATGTCTCAAAGAAATGTGGTCTCAATGTGCTTGTCATGGAATTCCATCACCATGCAACCACATTTCTTTGACATTTATTTCAAATAGTTCACTGCCTTTTCTATGCTATGACATTTTTCATACATATCTACCAAAGCATTTTATCAATCAATTCACTACCTTGTTGCTAAGGCTAAAATTATAAAATAGGTGTTTTCGAACAAGCTATGGATGCTTGGAAAAAATATATCAAAGCATTATAGTAAGAAATAGCATGATGCAGAGCAGGGAGGCCTTCAATCAACTAAATAGAAATTCAACTGATACACCAAGCCTTTGTTCCTCCAAAGCCTATCAAGGGTGATTCTCCTCAAACTTCACTATTTGTCTTGTAGGTTTGCAGACCCAACTTATTCACCTTTTCTTGCAAAGCTTACTACCAATAAACAAGCCACTCATCTTTTTAGACACCCTTTTAAGCCTTCAAAAACATATCACAAAAACACACCAGGTCAATTTCGACCAACACCAACAAAACAAGGCTACTACGTTGTCCTAATTGGCCAATTAGGCCAAATTTTCAAAGCAACTATGCTCCAAACTATCTTTCCATCCAAAATAACTATATACAATCATTTACTAGACCACAAAACCTCCAGATCCACAAACTTTAACTTGAGAACCGCTCCTTTAAGCCCACTTTTATGAAACCCTCAATTTTAGCAAGTTTAGGGTGGGTTTATTGAAAATGCTATTTGCACAACTCATAACACCTTGCCAATGCATCAAAAATATTTAAAATAACCTGCACATGCTTAAAATTCCTTCACAAACTGCTGCCCCAAAGGATTTGAACCATTTCCACTCTTAAACCACTGAATTTCACCAAAACTCATCAAATTTCCAACTAAGGCATCACACCAAACCACTCAATTCACCTCCCCTACTCGAAAAACCATGAAAATATTATCCCTGCCCCTAATTATGCCATTCCACTAAATTACAATAGGATACAATGGGTGGAATGGCTAAAAAATTATTTTTACACACTCAACTAATTACATTTGACAACTTTTTCCCCAAGCAAGAAATCGCCACCACAGAAAAAGGCCTCTAAGATAGAAAAAAACAAGAGATGTTATTGTAGAGGGGCCCAACATGATCCCATTGGCTTAGACGATAAGTTTCTAAGCGTCACGTTGTCTGAATACGAGCATGTTGAAGTTCGCAACCATTTTTCCCTTTGGACTCTTAAAGGATTTTGTTGGTTGAACGTAGCTCAGAGTGATTCTGTGTGTTTCAATGGGAATGAGGACTATTCCTAGCATAAATTTACCCACCTAGATGCATCGAGATAGTTCGTTTGGTCACACGAGTTGCAGAACGAATGTTGCACCACTTTGCAACTTTCAACTACTTGCATTTGACAACGTTTCCCCAAGCAAGAAATTACCACCACGGGAAAAGGTCTCAGAGTAGAAAAAATTGAGAAAAGGTTATTGTAGAGGGGCCCAACATGATCCTATAGGATTAGACAAGAAGTTTCTAAGTGTCATGGTGTCTGAATACAAGCATGTTGAAGTTCACAACCATTTTGCACTTTGGACTCTTAAGGGATTCTGCTGGTTGAATGTAGCTCAAAGTGATTCTGCATGTTTCAATGGGAAAGAGGACCATGCCTAGTGTAAACATACCCACCCGGATTGCGTTAGGACAATCCTTTTGGTCACACGAGTTGCAGAATGCAAGTTGCACCACTTTGCAACTTTCAACTACTTGCATTTGATAACTTTTTCCCCAAGTGAGAAATCGCCACCCTGGGAAAATTCCTCTGAGTTAGCAAAAACCAATAGAGGTTATTGTAGAGGGGCCCAAATCAATCTCATAGGATTAGAGGAGAATTTTCTAAGCATCATGGTGTCCGAATATGAGCATGGTAAAGTTTGCAGCCATTTTGCACTTTGGACCCTTAAGGGATCGATTCGGTTGAACGTAGCTCAGAGCGATTCCACGTGTTTGGGTATGAAAAAGGACCATGCCTAGCATAAATTTACCCACCCAGATGTGTCAGAATAGTCTATTTGGTCACACAAGCTACATAATGAAAGTTGCACCACTTTGCAACTTTCAACTACTTGAATTTGACAACTTTCTCCCCAAGTGAAAATTTGCCACCACAGGAAAATGCCTCTAAGATAGAAAAAACTAAGAGGGGTTATTGTAGAGGAGCCCACCACAATCTCTCGGGATCATACGAAAATTTTCTAAGCATCATGGTGTCTGAATATAAGCATGTTGAAGTTTGCAACCATTTTGTACTTTGGACCCTTAAGGGATCGATCTGGTTGAACGTAGCTCAGAGTGATTCCGTGTGTTTGGGTGCAAAAGAGGACTATGCCTAGCATAAAAGTACTCACTCATATGTGTTGAGATAGTCTGTTTGGTCACACAAAATGCAGAATGAAAGTTGCATCACTTTACAAATTTCAACTACTTGCATTTGACAACTTTCTCCCCAAGTGAAAATTCACCATCATAGGAAAATTCCTCTGAGATAGAAAAAACCAAGAGAGGTTATTTTAGAGGGGTCCAATGTGATCTCATAAAATCAAATGAGAAGTTTCTAAGTGTCATGGTGTCTGAATATGAGCATGCTGAAGTTTGCAACCATTTTGCACTTTGGACATTAAGGGATCATTCTGGTTGAATGTAGCTCAGAGCGATTTTGCATGTTTGGGTGTGAAAGAGGACCATGCCTACTGTAAATGCACCCACCCGAATGCATTGGGACAGTCTGTTTGGTCACACGAGCTACAGAATGAAATTTGCACTTCTTTGCAACTTTCAACTACTTGCATTTGACAATTTTTTCCCCAAGTGAAAATTCACCACCAGAGGAAAATCCCTCCAAGATAGCAAAAACTGAGAGAGGTTATTTTAGAGGGGCCAAACATGATATTTTAGGATCATACGAGAAGCTTCTAAGCATCATGGTGTCTTAATATGTACATGTTGAAATTTGCAACCATTTTGCACTTTGGACCCTTCAGGGATTGATCTAGTTGAACGTAGCTCAGAGCGATTCTGCATGTTTGGGTGTGAAAGAGGACCATTCCTAGCATTAATGTACCCACCTAGATGTGTCGGGACAGTCTGTTTGGTCACACAAGCTGCAGAATGAAAGTTGCACCACTTTGAAACTTTCAACTACTTGCATTTTATATTTTTTTCTCCAACCGAGAAATCGCCACCATGGGAAAAGGCCTCTGAGATAGATAAAACCAAGAGAGGTTATTATATAGGGGCCCAACATGATCCCATAGACTTAGACAAGAATTTTCTAAGTGTCACGGTGTCTGAATATGAGTATGTTGAAGTTCGCAGCCATTTTGCACTATGGACTTTTAAGGGATTTTGTCAGTTGAATGTAGCTAAGAGAAATTTTGCGTGTTTCAATGGGAAAGAGGACCATGCATAGCATAAAAGTACCCACCCAAATGTGTTAGGATAGTCTATTTGGTCACACGAGTTGTAGAATGAAAGTTACACCACTTTGCAACTTTCAACTACTTTCATTTGACAACCTTTTCTCCAAGTGAGAAATCACCACATGGGAAAATTCCTCTGAGATAGAAATAAATGAGAGAGGTTAATGTATATGGGCCCAACATTATCTCATAGGATCATATGAGAAGTTTCTAAGCATCACGGTGTCTGAATACGAGCATGCTAAAGTTTGCAGCCATTTTTCACTTTGGACCCTTAAGGGTTCGATCCGGTTGAACGTAGCTCAAAACAATTCCGCATGTTTGGTTGTGAAAGAGGACCATGCCTAGCATAAATGTACCCACCCAAATGCATTAAGAAATTTTGTTTGGTCACACAAGCTATAGAACAAAACTTGCACCACTTTTCAACTTTCAACTACTTGCATTTGACAACTTTTTCCCCGAGTGAAAATTTGCCACCACAAGAAAATGCCTCTGAGATATAAAAAACTGAGAGAGGTTATTATAGAAGGGCTCAGCATGATCTCATAGGATAAGACAAGAAGATTCTAAGCATCACGGTATCCGAGTAATAGCATGCTGAATTTTGTAGTCATTTTGCACTTTGGACCCTTAAGGGATCGATCTGGTTGAATGTAGCTCAGAGCAATTCCACGTGTTTGGGTGCAAAAGAGGACCATTCCTAGCATAAAAATACCTATTTAGATTCGTTGGAACAGTCTATTTGGTCACACGAGTTGCAGAACAAAATTTCCACCACTTTGCAACTTTGCCCTGCTTGCATTTGATACTTTTTCCATCAAGTGAAAACTAGACACCACAAGAAAACCACTCTGAAATAACAAAACCAAGAGAGGTTATTGTAGAGGGGCCCAACTTGATCTCATAGGTTTAGATGAAAATTTTCTAAGCATCATGGTATCTGAGTAATATCATGTTGAAGTTTCCAGTCATTTTGCACTTTGGAACGTTAATCGATCGATCTGGTTGAATGTAGCTCAGAGCGATTCCGCATGTTTGGGTGCAAAAGAGAACCATTCCTTGTGTAAACATACCTATTCAGACATGTTGGAACAATTTTTTTGGTCACATGAGCTACAAAATGAAAGTTGCACCACTTTGCAACTTTGCACTGCTTGCATTTGACACTTTTTCCATCAAGTGAAAACTGGACACCACGGGAAAACCACTCCGAGATAAAAAACCAAGAGAGGTTATTGTAGAGGGGCCTAACATGATCTCATAGGTTTAGACATAGATTTCGTACACACCATGGTTTATGAGTAATACCCCGTCAAAGATTGTTGCCCTTTTGTATTTTGGACCCTTAAGGGATTGAGCCGGTTGAATGTAGCTCAGAGCGATTGTGCTCTCTTTTCAATGGAATTAGGTGGGCAGTAGACCTAACTTCATTTTAGTTTTGGTTTGGTTGGATTTCAAGTTATTTTGTGCATTTTAGAACCCAATTACTGAGGGTCGGTCTATATACCCTGTTTTAAGGGTTTTGAGTGGATTAAAATGTCATATTAAGTCTTCCACCCACTATATGCTTTTGTAACTCAATGTAAAGGCTTAGTTAGGGTTATAAAGAATGTGTGAAAAGTTTTGTGTGCAAGGGAGGAAAATAGAGAGTTTTTAGGTGATGCCCTAGATGTCAAATGGTGCATTTTTTAGTGGAAAATGGTGGTTTAGTGCTAGGATTTGAAGAAATCTTTGGGGGCAGTGATATCTCTTGAACTTTTAAGCTTGTGCAAACCTTTTTGAAGGTGTTTCAGGCTTTGGTTGGTTTTGGGAAGGTTTGGAGTATGGTTTTTCAATAAACCCTTGCCTAACATGTGAATGAAGAGGGTTTTGGGGTTTTTTATGTTAGAGGGCTTATCACACCCTAAAAGTGGAGGAATTGGTGGTTTGGCAGACTGGTTAATGCTGCCCAATGGTGATTTGTGTGTGATAGGATGAATAAAGGGGTTTTTCTTGTTTTTGTGAAAGCTAATCCAAAAGAGTCTTATGAGGGTTTGATGTATATTGAAGAAGGCTTAAATGGGTGCCTAAAATGGTAGTTTACTACAAAGGTTGTTAAAGAATTTTGAGAGTTAAGGTGGTAAAAATAGATCTGCAAACTTACAAGAGTGACTAGGTGCATACTTGAAAATAAGCCAAGATTGAGTTTTGAGGGAAGGAAGGAGGTTGGAATCCTTTTCTATTGTGGAAGTGAGTTGATTGCCTCCCTATATTGCTATTAGAATCACTTCCTATCAGAATCACTTCAAGTTTACATTTTTTTGCACCTTTTTCAAATTGAAAACTTTTCAATTTTTGCAATTTTACATCATTTTGACAAATATGCAACATGAACTCCAAAATGACCCCAAAACCAACTAACATGAATTATTACATTATAAATTGGTCTAATATGACCTTATTCAATTGACAAAACTCAAAACACAAAAATAACTTAAGACTTCCATGAACCAAATTTGCTCAATAACCTTAGTGCCCCTGCACCAAATTTCATTATTTCAGTAATCTCATTACAAATAAATCTCATTACAATGCCTTATGTAGTGTGTTCTCACAGATCTTTTACAATGTCACTCATATATTCAAGATTCTCTTATAATGTGTACATCATAGGTTCTCATTATGAGGTTAACTTCAAATGAGTAACTTGGCTTTCCCTCGCAAAGCTTCACACACTCTTATCAGTAATTGGTGAAGTTTTATGGTCTTATGTTTCTATTTTATGGAAGTTGCAAATCATAGTGAAAATGTTGTCAAGTTTGATAAAATTTGTCAAGATAGGTTGATTGTCATTTTTTCCAGTGTGAGGTCTTGTTTTTTGAATTCAATAAGGTCTACGTAGACCATCTCTAATGTCGTAGGAGTCTAGGAGCATCAAATTACAAAATAATGCAAAATGAGAAAAATTGTTGTCAAGAAGAATATGTAAAAAACTTCAATTTTGTACTCAAACATCCATAACAAGTTTGAAAACTAGTTGGAATTAGTTGTAGGATGGTAGTTGATGTTTTTCATGTTTTAAAACACTTCTTATGTTCGAGTTTGAGGTTGGAGAAACCAAGTTAGAAAAAAAAACAATAAAATCTTGTTATTCCCATGCCATTTTCTCAGTTTTTCTAGAATTTTTTAAGTTTATTGCTACTGTACGATTCTGTACAGGGTGGTTGTGCTTACTTCTTAATGGAAACTGGTGGGAAGCATATTTAACTATTTCATAAACTTGGTTTGAAGAAATTTCATTCAATTTTGTGCATTTAATAAGCATTTTACTGGAGGTCGATCTGTGAGCCCTTTTTCAAGGGTTTGAGTGCATTTAAAATGTTGTTTTAAGCCTTTGACCCACTGTATGATGTTGTAACTCGGTGGATAGGCTTAGTTGAGATAGATAAACATGTTTATATGAAAAAAGTGAGGTTAGAGAGGGTAAAAGTGGGAAATGTTTGCTCGGGCAGTCATTTTTCTTATTCTTTTAAGCATGTGTAGGGTTATTCCAAAGTGTTTGAATTGGTTTTGAGGTCTGAGAAGGCGTGGAGCATAGTTTTTCAATAAGCCCTAGGGTATATTGTGAAAAGTGAGGGCTTTAGTGTTTGTGGTGTTGTAGGGCCTATCTTTCCCTAAAATTTGTGGATTAGGTGTTTCCTCTAGTAGGTGAGTGCTACCCAATCAAGTTTTGGGTTAAAGGAAAATTTTAAAACACATTCTCTTTGTAAATCTGGCCTAATTGAGGCCTTTGACAATGTTGTTTTCAAGTTTTTAGCAAGTTTCTCCAAAGGAGTCTTAGGTGGAATTGAGGTATGTTATAGATGACCTAGGTTGCATCAATTTCTATGAGACATACATTTGCCCTACCTTGTCAACCCTATGTAATTGGCAAGCCAGTGAGCTCACTAGCTTGCCAAGCTCACTAGCTTGCCAATTTAGTAGGATTGACAAGGTAGGGGCAATAAAATATACCTTTCTACAATTATATTAGACATTATTTAATTTTTACTCATAAATCCACATGCTTTTCCTTGAAGAAAACTTTAAATGTAAACCATGAAGCATTAAAATTAATTTTAAATGTAATATACACATTTAATTGAGACATATGTTAAGGAATATACACATTTGCATGTATTAATTTCTCATAAGTTTTGTATATCGAAAAATACACTAAGTCAATGACAAATATTACAATAGTGATGGAAGAACATCTTGAAAATCTTCCCATTTTTCAATACTTATAGCAATACATGCAAGAAAATAATCCTCCCATTTTTCAGCCCAAATCATGAAACATATTGTACAAGAAGAAACAAAAGGAGTTGTTGCCCAGTTTATTTTCTCCAATCCGCCTCAGCTAGCCTAGTTATTTGCATTCCAAAATTCTTCAAAACATGTACATCCCCTTCTCTCTTCGAAACACATGGGTAGTAGCCTCTATGTGGTTGTGTACTCTCATAGGAATTTGGTCCACAAAAAACCTGTAAAAGCCTATCAATATTAGACATGGACTCACATAAAAATCATTAAAAGAGCAATAACTAAGTAATGTTAGTCATACACTTGACGAGACCTACTATCACCTTCATGCATGCTAGATAAGGAGGTTGGTTGAAGGTCCTACAATGGTGATGTGGCCCTTCGCTACTTTATCATCTCTTGATGATCCTACGTATAAATTTTAAATATATCACTGACATAATTAACATAAAACATGTAGCATATAAAAATCCAAGAAATCTACGAGATGGAAAAGAAAGAGGCGATTGACAACCAGAAAATGCACCAACAACCAATGTTTCTCATACCACAAAACACTTGCACCACTAACCGATGTTGTTCTTTTCTTAAACTTTGACAAACTTCAGTATTACCTAAAGTCACAATCACAAAAGGATCAATGACAGTTGTAAATGCATATGACATCAAACACTAATAGGGAATATGATGTAGACCATATTTTCCCCCATTTTCTTAGCTGAGTCTAGTTAGGATGAATAAGTCAAGATGTTGTCAAATAAGGTTTGAAAGTCATTTAATATGGTAAACTGACCCATTCCTCTCATTTTGGCCACTTTAACTTGAGGAATGGGTTTGCAAATCAATAAACTAGTGTGGGAATGTGAAATTTGTGCAGGGGAGGTCAAGTGTTCTGTTGGACATGAAGCCCTAGAGTGAGAATTTGTGTTTTCGAAGTGAAATAGTGAGGTTTTGAGATAGTTAAGTGTGTAAAAAGGTTGTGCAACATTATTTCTTGATGAATTAAGTTTGGGAAGAGGTATTTAGACCTATTTGAGGTATTGGCAAGTTTAGGTCAGGGCTGCATGTGTGATTTTCAATAAGCCCTACGTTATTTGGCTTAAAAGGAGGGTTTTGCGATTCGATGCTTGGGTGAATGATTGTTTGAGGGTAAATGGTGGATTCTTTGGTTTTAACACATGTAGAAGGCTTCCTAATTGAATTTTGAGTGAAAGGGAAAGCTTAACTAGAGTCCCTTTGAAAAAGTGACCTAATTTGGGTGAAATTAAGTGGTTTGAGTGGGAAAATGATAGGAAAATTGGGGGAAGCAAAGATATTCTATCCTTTTGAGTTTGTGCATGTCTTTTATGAAATTTTGTAAGTATTGGTTGGGTTAGGAAAGCCCTAGAAGATTTTTTTTCAATAAACCCCCATGTAAAGAGCAAGAAATGAGGGTATCATGGTAGGGTGGTTTAGGAAACGTGTCTCTGCAAAGTAATTGTGGAATTTGAGGTTTTGTTGGTTGGTGAGTGCTTCCAAATAAAAATTTGGGTGAAAAGGAATTTTAAGTTATAGGACCTTTGGAAAAGTGACCTATTTGGGGGTCTAAAATGGTGAAAAAGCCTAATTGTAAGGTGTTGGTCCAAAAGAGTGATATGCCCATTTGAGATATGTTTGGAATGAGTGTACTGGGTATCTGAAACCCTAAATGGTTTGTTTTTTTGTTAAGAGGGTTGATAGTTATTCCCTAGTTTTGGTGTTTGGACACGTACAAGGAAACTATGTTGAAATAGTGAAGAGTTGATGAAAAAGAGTTAGGGAAAATTTTTGGTTTGAGTTGGATGAACTTGTGTTTGTAATTGGTTAAAATCCCTATTATTGATTAGAATACCAACTTAAAGGTGCTCAATAGAGAGAAAAATATAACCATCATTTTGTATATCTACATTAATGCAATTTTGCAAACCCTTATACAATCAAACTTAAATGCCTGAAAGAAAGCAATGATCAATAAAATGACTTTAAAAATTCAATGTGCATACTTACAAATCAACCCACGGAACCATCTGGATCTACTCTACTCTTTATTATGTCAATTATTGCCTCATGGTAAGACACACACTTTTCGCAAGTCTGTCCTTATATTTGATCAAATGAACGTTGGTGGAAATGACAAGGTTCAAGTATTGAAGAATCTTTTGATGCCTGTCGAAGTCCTCAAACAACTAGACTACAAAATTCTTAATTGGGTACCTTCAAAGCCATGTTCTAGTAACAACCACCGAACTTGTAGGATATTTTATGTTTTCTCCATCTATAACTAGGGCCTCCAATTTATTTTTGGCCTCGATA
This sequence comes from Sequoiadendron giganteum, assembly GCA_007115665.2. NCBI lineage: Eukaryota > Viridiplantae > Streptophyta > Pinopsida > Cupressales > Cupressaceae > Sequoiadendron > Sequoiadendron giganteum. Next base: position 850,072,002 of record CM021100.1, on the reverse strand, counting down.
CAATGACACATGTAATAATCTGTACCCTCTTCATTGTCTTCATCTTTAATCACCACATAAACATGCCCTGCATTGATATCTTCATCTTGTTAGATGTATTTACTGAGCATCATAATAAAACCTATAAGTAAGATATATTACCTGGTTCTAGTAGGTCTGATACATGATCAAATTCAATGGATGATTGCATCTCCATGATTTGTATAGCTACTGGGATATGATAAGTGTCAAGTGGGGTTAGACTTCTTATAGACCATTCTTCAACCCACTATGTTGACTTACAATCATTCCATGCTTGAAGTGTACATGCAGAACAAAAGCATGCCATATTTCACATATGGATTGTCCATGTACCTGCATTGGAGCTTCTAAAAGAGTGTAGCTCGCTTGATCCTATTAGTGTACAACAATCCTTATATTTTGCAATGTTACTATCATCTACTAAATGAAAAAATCTATGAACTAAAGAATTACCTTCACTACCTAGGCCCATTGCACCATTGCACCATTGGACAATTGATCTTGCATCTGTCAACTTTACACTGTCTGTGTACTTTAACTCTTCTCGTGCTAGGGATCTTTTCATACATGCACCTAGTCCATTATGCTCCCCCTTTCCATGCCCGACCTCTGAGAAGTTCCACATATGTTGAAGGCCACTGATCCTATCCATCCTACTCAACCAGTAAAACATTCTAGCATTCTTGAATTGCAATGTACAATTATTTGACCATATGATATTTTGACTAAATGATATGCCCTTGCTAGCTAGATCAGCATAGAACATCTGAAAGAAACCTTGCACAAACGCTATAGAATGTGTGCAATCATCACTGATGTAAAAGTGATACTCCCTCAGTACTTTCCTATTTTCCTCTTTACTATCATTTGCATGAATGAATTCTATATGCACAAATATAGCAACCTACGTGGATTTTTAGTACTGTGATTACACCTCGTTCTATGGCTATAGTGTGTATTTCTCAATGAAGTCGACAACTAAAATGATATGACGAAGTGGAAATGTTTCCTTGCATAACTTGAACTATGATTCCAACCATTGTGCTCTATGTGTATGCCTTGCATACTCATAGACCACTTGATCATGGAAAATGCCCATAAACTGATACACTAGAATCTTATCACTGATGAATTCACACTTCTTTGCTTCTTTCCCATCTTTTAGATTGTATGCCACTATCTTATATTTTTCAAATTCCACAATATTGTCTCCAATTGTGTGTGTACTAGCCATGTGTTGGAAAATTGGAAAATTTTGCAAGCCACCACAATGATCACATGTGCCATCCAAACATGACTTCTTGTAAAAATATTGACCATCCTCTCTTTCACATAAAATGGAAGATAAAAATTTCCTTGACGATTTAGGTGGAGGCATTATGTTACATTCCTACAAAACATTGTCAGTATCCATATCTACACATATACGTCGATAAAAATCATAATTTTTAGAAAACTCAATATGAACCCTACAAAAACAAGTAGTGCATGTGTGATTTATTTTGACATACAAAAGGCTTTAACACTTCAAAATACCTTTGAAATATTTTAATTTCAGGAAACTTCTATACAAAATCAGCAAAAAATTGGGTTTGAGTGGTATCCAAATATTGCATTAGATGTGGCTCATGGATTTTACTACCAATTCTCCTTCTTACAACATCTCTTTGATTAGGAGAGGTCCTTGTGTTATCCTTCCAATAATTCACTATTGAAGATCTCAAGCCTTGAGCAATTCTTGTATCTTTTCGTGGCACTCTACCTAAGAATGCCCATAACTCATTGCTATTCGGATCCTCCACTCTTTCACGCCTTCCTTTGGCTCTCATTAGAGATGATCTACTTATTTTCAAAGACTTACTTTCCTTTGTAAGCTTCACCTTGTTCCTTGTTTGACTGCTTTATAGTGTTGTTGTCATCACATGTCGTGTGGCACAAATATCCTTCGTGTGTGAGGTAGAACCCATGCTCTCGTGTGCACTCATCAAGTTATTTACAATAGAATTTTCATGTGTGTAATTCAAAACTCTTAGCCCAAGAGCCTTCATGGTGGACCTAAATTTGAGTTTCCTCATCATTTCAACAAATAGTTGGCATCTTCCACTCTCACTTAGCTTCACTAAAAATAAACTCCATATCCTCTATGCATATCTTTGAGATGTACGTTTTGGAATCTTATTAGGCATCCATTTCAAAACATTGGAATCAATATCAATAAAAAATATAGGTTTTCTATGAAAAACTCTAGAAGGAGTTCTCAAATGTAAATTTGTGTCAACATTAGGAAGGTCAAAAATATTGGGGATAGATAACCTACCTTCAATTAGAGGTGCAATTGATGACATACCTTGAGATTGACATGTAAACAATGTTGTACCTCCAACAAAATATGTCATTTGTGGAGTACCTTCAAATAGATATGTGTTTGTTGATGTACTTTCAAAACACAATGTTGTTGATGGTGTGTCTTCAATTGGAGATGTGATTTCTGATGTACTTGGAAAACCACATGTTGTTGCTCATGTGTCTTCAACTAGAGATGTGCATTGAGATTCACCTATGGTTGATGATGTGCCCCCAAGTTTAGTAACCATTCATGTCCTTCCATGAACTTTCCTCATTCGTGCCCTTTGTTTTTCCAATTTGACATCTCTCTTAGATTGCACGAGAATTTTTGGTTGTATGAGCTGCAATTCCTTTGCTTCACGAGCTACTTTTTTTGATTCTCTTCTCCTTGTATTTTTAACTGCACATTCTTCTGGTGTTAGAGGCTTCGGTCATTTCCTTGGCATGACATTGAATGCGACATGTTCACAAACACACATAGAACAAAAGTAAGTAATGCATTTTATGAAAATATTGATATCGATGATTACATTGCATTAAATATGAAACACACCAAAGCATTTTATGAAAGAAGGCAGCGAGATGTTTTGAATTATCAAACATGTCTATGCTAGACAACATTTTTCATATGATGGAGTTAGATGTCTGTAGGGTTAGATATTAGAGTAGGGATTTTGAGTGTGTTTGAAGAGTTGGAAAAGTGGCTAGAGGCTGATGCAGTACATGTAGGGATCCACAATGAACTTGTTCAAATATTTAGAGGAAGGCTCTTAATAGACTTACACACACTCTTTCAAAGTTTCATCAAAGGAAATAGGCTTCTAAGGACTCCAATGGACACTAAGGTATAAGGGATTTGCATGAGCCTATTAAGGCATCTAACAAGATTAAAATAATAAACCAAACACAACTTGATCACTTAACTTACAAAGAAACACCATTTTGCATCACTCACTCCTTAACCACTTACAAACTAGCAATCCTTCCTCATAGGACATACACTCATATCTAATGAACCAGGTAACTTATGAAGATTGATAAAACATTTTCAGATATTCTTTTCCATGGCCTAAAACATATCTCAAAAATACTATAAACTCTTTTGGAGAAAATACCTCAAACTAGCCTTGTTCCACTCAAGCAACTATGCCAAAAATGCCACTCTTACAAAGAGACTCTTTTAAACACCTTCAAAGCTCTTGATCTCCATGTAAAGTCTTTTGTTAGGTTGTCAAACCTTAGATTCCACCTATTTTAGGGACTAGAACGTTCAATAGGGTACCAACCTTCAAACCTTCACTCTAGGTTATTTCAAACTAGGTTTCCCCTAGGGGTTTATTGAAACCTGGAATTCCTCAACACTCCACACCCAACTAATACTTGGAACACTTTAAAAATAGGCTACAAATGTTCTAAAAACTTACTCCCAACCTTTATCATTGTTATTTCCTCAAACCCTTGGGTAAAATCACAAAGTTGTGTCACACTTTTAGCCAATATATCAACACAGCTAAATTTAAGTATTTCTAACTAAAAATCAATTTTGGTCAAACATATGATCTAGTAAGATTCATTCTAGCTAAGTTAGATACTTCCATAACTTTTTCAACTAAAATTGTTGGCTAAAAATATATGGATCACCACTTTAAGTCCAATTTACCAAAAAAATACTATTATTTGAAAAACATGAAGTTTCAATAACTCCTCCTAACGTAAATAACATTTTAAAAAAATTATAAAAATACCCTTTTGTAGATCTATAAGTGTAGTTTTCAAAAATATATTTATTTAATAAATTAATTATTATTTATATTTTATTTGTTATTTATACTAAAAGTAGGTTATCAAGACAAAATATTAGGTTGATTACCATGCCAAGGAAAAATACTAAAACTTAATTGAAAAAATTGAAAAAAATATGATGCTCTAGATAAAAGAATCTATTTCAAGATGGTATAATTTTTCTCCATTTTAGATAAATATTTAATATGAAATTTGACATCTTATGGAAATAATTGTTTTTTGATTCACGGACATTTTAATATTTATTTAAAAATACATATTTATCAAAATTGGAAAAAAATATATTTATGCACTAAAGTTTCAAGTTATAAATACACACAAAAAATTTAAAAATTACTATAAAATTTTTGATGTCCCATGCAACTTCATTTTTCAGCATTTTATCAGCAACTAAATTATAGCGTTAATTTATTAAAAACTTGTTTAAAATAATTTTTTAATTTTTTCAAAAAAATACAAACATAAAATATACTAAAAAATACATATTTTACTAGTTTACATCATTTCAAAATTCAAAACATATATGACATTTTTTAGTGATTCAAGTTTAAAAGTTGGATCAACATTTTCCATTTCATTTATAAAGTGTGACACAGCTTTGTGCTTTTACTTCATACTTGAAACCTCAATTTTTGGTCAAGACACACAAGAAATCAACTAGGACAACAACTCACAAAACACTTTCATCAACTCTTCAACTCTTAAATCCTTATTGAACATGGAAAAAAACCTCTTGGCCTTCATTTCACTAAGTTCTAGAGGTATCCACCAAAGGAAAATTTCATACATGCATTCTTTAGTGTTCAAAACCCCAAAACAGGGTTTCATACCTGTTAGCACCAAAATGATCATAAAACTCACAAAACTCCATGAAATTCAATCAAACAAACTACAAATGAAAGCTAATACATGCCTTTAACATTTTCCACAACTTTTAGACCATGAACCACTTGTATGGGGTTGTACAGTGGTCTAAAACATAGATTTACTAGTCAAAACTTAGAATTTTACACTAACATAGGGAATACTTCTTGATCTTCTTCATTTTTCCATACTCTCACCTCTTCCTTTAGGTTCTCACATTTATGGACTCTATAACAATATAAATGAATTCCTGGAACTGAAATTCTACTTACCTAACCTTGCATGCACCTAACTCTGCAACTTTTGCATCTTTTAGCAACTTTTTTGACCACATTTTGCCAAATTGCAAGCTATGACACAACTGAACTCCCTTAGCTCCAAATACATTATAAAATGGTCTAATTGACCTTATTGAACACAAAATACTCAACATTAACTAAAATCCTAGCATTTTATCATGCTCACTAAAGATGAACTTTTTGACAAAATTGATCTTATAAGGCACTCCTACTCTAGAGGCCTGAAACGTTGATTTTGAATAAACCCTCTTTGTATCAAGAATAGAAAGGCCTAAAGCAATTTTTTAGTGTTTAGATGCATTAGAGAGGGTTCCAGTGACTAAAAGTGACCTACTATGTTTTTGAAGGCCTTAATGGGTCTCTAAAAAGGTCAAGGGCTTGTGGGTTTGAGTTGTCTTTGATAAGATATGAACAATTTTCTCTGTTGTGAATGCTACAAGGAAGTGAAAGTGAATTGGTTAGTTGAACATTGAATTGAGTTTTTCAAGATTGAATATTGTTTGAAACTGATCTAATTGTTATTGTTGAAGGTTTTGTCTCCTTGCTCTGCATCACAAACCTAGGGTATAAATTGTTGCCGCCTAAATGAAAACTAGAGAATTTTGTGTTTATTGTTCTCAAAATCACATTGTGATTGTCAACGAATCCATGAAGAAGATGAATTCAAAGAAGGGTTTCTGATACTATATCTTATAATTATTCACTATTTCTTTGGCAATGAGGTAACTTAAAAAGATAATAAGCATTCTCAATTGCACAAAATTTTCCCTTTTTTTATTTATTAGAAAGGTAAATGGTATGAATGAATGGAAACTTGCATTAACATTGATGAAAGCTATTAATTTTTCCAAATTAGTAAATTTGCGTTAAGTAAATGTCATGTTTTTCATTTTTTTCTTCTTCAAACTCATAAAAATTAAATTTTTTTATGCAAATCCCATCTAATTCAATGTTGAATTGTATGTCCACTTGTTATGATTAATAAAATCATTAAATAAATTTAGTTTATATTGTCAAAAACAAATAAACATACTAAATATAAAGATTTCAATATTACCAAAATGAATATATTACCTGAGATAATGCAAAATGATGTAGAAAATTCAAAATGTCTTCTTCTACGTTGTCTACCATGTAGATTGGTGGTAAAAAGGTGATGGATCAAGCATAGATTGGTACAACATGAAGTCAACTACATAAAAAAGGCGTTTCTGAATCAGATAAAGTGTTGAACCAGAAAAATACAAAATCATGTGGGCTTGAATCACAGGGTCAACCCCTATTTTATTGTTTCAAGGTAAAACAAGTTTGGCACTCGCCAAATTTGGAGAGTGCCAAATGTGTTGTTTTGAAATCTTCACCTTCCATAGAGACAAAGGGATTGACACTTGAGAAAGAGAGAGAGGTGATAGGAGTGAGAGATTATTCTAGGTAGCGTGGTAGCGACTGAGACCTGAGAGCGATAGAGACTTGAGAGGGATAGAAGTTATCCAGTTACAGTGGGGGGAAATACTTGATAACAAGAGAGGTGTAATACCCCTCCGTTTTGTTTCTTGTTCAAGTTGTTTTATGCTATGTTTGGTTGTAATTACTTTGATACTGAGTACATTTTGTTATGATTTTTTGATCATTACTATTGAGCGACAACTATTATTGTGTGATGTGGTTATCTGATCATTGTTTCACTTGCATTATGGATTAAGGATCTTGTAGAGTTAACATGAGATGTTATTATGAGATTACTGGATTATGATGGAAGTGTCAGTTTCGATGAGTGTATTGGTGAAGAGGACGGTTTCACATCACTCGCTTGCGAGCGCCCTACGAATCCGTAATTTCTTCTTCACGATGTGTATTATATGCTGGATATATTGTATGATGTTGTTTACTTGTTTTCAAGATTGCAGGTACATGACATCAACTCCACCTGGTTTCACAAGTTTGAGCTTGTCAATCCAATGGTTAAGTTGAATGGAAGATAGTAGCTAGGTAACATGTGTCAAGTTTACACCCTAACCTTAGTGTGTCATCAGTCGTGTGTGTCGAGCCATTGTCTATCTTGTTTTAATGTTATTTAATTCTGAAGGATTATTGATTTGGAAATAGATATTTAGAATAATTGCATTTAAATCATGTTGATGGTTATTTAATTTAAATAATGCAATGTGGATAAAAGTTTATATTTAAATTATTTAATTAATTAAATTTAATCCAAGGGGGTTGAATTTAGTTATTAAATAATTAAATTAATTAATTAAACGTGATGCAAGAGAATGAAAGGAAATAAAAGAATTAAAATTAATTTTGGAATTTAATTTCAACGTGTGGGAATTAAATTAGAAATTATAATTAAATGTTTATTTGGGAAATTAGTTGCAACTTTGGAAATTAATTTATTATTTCAAATTGCATTTTAAATTGAAAGTGGGTTTTCGAAAAATGAAATTGAAATTGAAATTGAAATTTGAAATTGAAATTGAAATATCTAATTTGCATGCAATGTGAATTAGGGTTGTAAAAATTGAAATTGAAATTGAAATATCTAATTTGCATGTAATGTGAATTAGGGTTGAATTAGGTATTTTTGAGTTATAAGGAATATATGTTTTAATTTTAGGGCAGAAATTTTTTAGAAAAATACATTTTTACAGCAGGGAAATTTTTTTGAAAAATTTGCACAAGGGTTTGAAGAAAGTTTTGATTGTAGAATTGATTGAAGGAAAGTTTGTTTGCATTTGTTGGGTTTTGGATTGGATTCATTGGAGGATTGAAGAAAATTCATGAAATCTTTGGAGGAGGCTTGCATCAGAAATTCATCTCTTTTTGTAGCTTCTTGTACCAAGTTTTCCTCTTTGTGTTTTATTGTTCTTGATTGTTTTTTTTTTTTATAGTAGTGATTAAAGATTTGTTTGTTAAATCTGATTTAGAAAATAAATTTGATATTAGAAGAAAAGAATTAAATAAATTTACAGCATTTGTTTGTGAAAATTCTTGAGTGAAAATTGTGAGAACTTAGTTGAATTTAAATTATTTGAGGAAATCGATTACGTTGTTATTGAAATCAAACATAGAGATTGAACAATGCATTTAGAATGTTTTTAGAAAATGAAACCCTCTGTTTATTATTAAAAATCGGATTTTATAATCTGCAAGATAGTTATGTTTTTCATGGTAAAATGGTCTGGTTGCGTCACCTATAACTCCACTTACACAAACTGGGTTGTCAGGAAATTTAAAGGGTTTTTGCATCTTGAAATTTTCTTATCCTTTTCAAAAAATCGCAAATACCCAGATCGAAGTTTTTGAGTTATGCTTGAAACATGAAACTGTTGTTAAGTTATTTTCCCATGGCTGCTCTGAAAATAAAATAATAATAAATTGATATTTATAAATATTAATATTTTATGTATTGTTATTATAATATCAAAATATTATTTAATAATATTTTATATTATAATTTATAATATTAAAGTATTATATTTATTTATATTATTTTAAATAAAATTTGTATATTAGATTAGTGGAATTAAAATTATAAACGTATGGTGAAATTATTGTTTATTTTAAAATGACATGTTAAAGTTTATTTGAAGGAGTTAAATATTTGATTTAAAGAATGCATAATTTAAAATTTAATTGTGGAATTTAAATTCATGTGTAAAATTTCCAATTATTAATTTGATTTAATTGGAAAAATATATATATATATATATATATTGGAAAATTGATGATAAGGGATATTTTATTTTGAATTAAACAATTTGATATTTTGTAAAGAATAGAAGATATGTTAATGATTAAATATATTTAAATATATTAATTTATATTTAGTATATATATATTGAGGGTATATATCCATTTGAGAGAATAAATAATATTTTATCTTATTTTATTCTGTTGTTTGCAAATTGGGTATTATTAGTGTTCTAAAAGAAATGATTAGTGTATATGGAAAATGGATAGAGAAACAATATGTTATTATATTAAAGTGATTGAATGTTTTAAATAGAAAATTGAATGAGATGTAAGATTTGGTTAGGAAATGGAAAGAGTTTACTTGCATGGATTTGTGTCGATTTAAAAGTAAATTAAGAAGTTGTTTTATTGATGAGGCAATCAATTATGTTTCTATTTAGATTAATTGAATCATTGTGATTGGATTATGAAAGAGATATGGATTTAGTATATCCAAAAGTAGTATTTTCTTCATGATTATTTTAAAGAATTTAATTCTCTGTATTCAATAAAGGGAAGTAAGTTTAATTGTTTTAGATTTCCAATAATGAAAGGGGAAATAGGGGTTATGATTATTTTAGATGATCTAGTTATCGTGTCTTTGACCTTGTCAACACTACCTATTGAATGAGTATGGATTTAAGAAATCCAAATATTAGATTTGATTAATGACTTGAATGCTTTTGTTGCTATGTCATCAAGTTGCATTGTTGGTTTTGGGATTTAGTGTTAGTCCTAAATTATAAGTCTTCCAGAAGAACTTAGAGGATAAGGGTTGTTGAATCTTTATGCCATTCAGTTGTTTTCCCTTGGGTAGTGCATGGCGTTTTTTCAGTTTTACCCGGTTTTCACGAACGGGGATGTTTGCACCTCCTTGGTTTAGGAGTGGATTATGGGATCTGTGTCTCCTTGTATGGAGTGACCTTGTTATGTGGTTTTATCTTGTTGCCTCCTGTGAAATGAGTGGTCTATGTGATTGTTTCCTCCAAGATGTTTGGAGTGAGTTCTATCTTTTGTACCTCCTATGAAAGGAGTGGACTATGTGATTGTTGCCTCCAAGATGTTTGGAGTGAGTTCTATCTTTTGTATCCTCTTGTGAAAGGAGTGGACTATGTGATTGTCGCCTCCAAGATGTTTGGAGTGAGTTCTGTCTTTTGTATCCTCCTTGTGTTGGAGTGGGTTGATGCCTTGTTGGTATGCACTTGTGTTTTCCCTTGGTGGATTGTTTGGGTGTGTGTTGTCAAATAGAAGAGTGGCTTTTGATAGGGGTCGGAGCTCAAAGTGGTAAACCGGGTAACCTTCAGAAGTGAGTTAATCAAGTGATAATTAAATTAATGTACTTAGATGATTAGGATGTAGTTCACATTAATCAAGATAACTAATCCTCACTCATAAACACAAGGGTTTTTTTAGACTTGGGATGAGTGAGAAGGCTTGGAATGGCAAGATCAACTATCTTATCCTTATGAGAGGTAGTTGATTCCACATGAGTGAGTATGAGTGCCAGGATTCGGTTGAGGCCACCAGGATTTCCAGAGCCTATGAAGGATGCCCAAAGGAGATCTCATGACTATTATGCGATGACACTCTACCTAAGACAACTGTTGTTAATTGTTTTATGTGTATGGTTCTTTGAACATACTTGATCTACTTTATGTCTGGAAGCAATGTGACCTATGTCAGTGATGTGAATGTTGTACTTGATTTGTACTTGCATTATGATTGAGTTGTACTTATCAGTTCATTTTCTTGGTTATATCAGTATGAGTCAATATGAGTCTGCCTTTGGTTAGAGGTAGTTGAATCTTTGTCCTTGTTACTTTGTTACTATCTTCTAGCATGGGGGGTGGGCCTTCGGGTACCACATTGGTAGGTTGGAACATGCACCAAAACCATTGGGTCTCCATCTATCTTCAGTACTTGGTGGCGAGACATCCAGATGGATAGCTCGCGGTTCTTGTTGTTATTACTTGCATTGTAATATTTTAACTTGTATAAGTTATTTTATCCCTCTTGTGTTTATGAGGTGAAATTCTGTAATTGTAACCGTAATACTATTGCCTCATTCTAAGAATGAGTGATGTAACTATTGGCTTAAGTTAATGTTTATGAGATTGTATCTTGGATGCTTACGTTATTATGTTATGTGGTATTCTTTGATGTATGATGTTTATTTCATAAAGTGTATAATGCTATGGTTATATGTAATATGTATGTGTGGGTTTAAGTAATCCTAACCTTGTAGCCTTAGAGGTTGTTGTTAATTAGTAAGTGAATGTGTATGTTAAATGCATTTTATAAAAAAAAATTAGTTCGCTTAAGACATTAATTGCAACTTCCTTTAAGGTTACTTGGCAAGGCATTACAAGAGGAGTTGGGAGGGATGAGACCTGAGAGATACAAAAAGACCAAAGGGAGAGAGAGAGAGAGAGAGGGATTATGGGATAGGGGGTTGGAGTAAAATATATTTGTCTAGGTAGGGTGGGAGGTAAGTGAGACCTGACAGAGAGTGACTACGAGAGAGGGAATTGGAGTTACATAGATTAGTCTAGGTAGCATGGGATGGAGTGAGACCCAAGAGAGAGAGACTTGAGAGGGAGAGATTTATTCAGTTATGGTGGGGGGAAGACCTAAGAGAGGGAGTGGGACCCTTAAACCATAAACCCTATACCATTAACCCTTAAACCCTTAAAACCTAAACCCTAAACCCCTAAACCCTCTACCCTTAACCCTCTACTCTCTCCCCTCAACCCCCTCTCTCTCTCAACCCTACACCATATACCCTTAAATCATACATCGTAATTATCCCTAAACCCTAAACCCTCTACCCTTAACCCTTAATCCCTAATCCCTAATCCCTAATCCCTAAACCCTCTACCCTCTACCCTCAACCCTCAACCCTTGAACCCTAAAACCCTCAACCCTCAACCCTCTACCCTAAACCTAGTTAAACCCTAAACCCTTAAACCCTCTACCCTTAAACTATAAATCCTATACCCTATACCCTAAACCCTTAACCCTTAACCCTAACCCCTTAAATTGTCTACCCTCAAACCTATGCCCTCAATTATCAACCCTCTAACCTAAGCATTGTATTTTCAACCCTCATCTATCTATGTACATCCCTCCTCTTATCTCCTTTTCTCTATCCCACTTCTCCCTCCATCTCTCCCTCCATCCATTCCTCCCTCTCTACCGTAATCCCTCAACCCTTAAACACTCAACCCTAAACCCTCAACCCTCAACCCTCAAACCCTAAACCCTTGAACCCTCTACCCTCTATCCTCTACCCTCAACCCAATACCCTCTACCCTCAAAACTAATCTCTCAACCCTTAAACACTCAACACTAAACACTCAACCCTCTTTCTCTCTCTCTCACTCCCTCTCACTCTCTCTCAAGTTTCTCCCTCCTACCTAAGAGAGGGGGAGAGAGAGAATCGAGAGAGGGAGTGGGAGATAGAGGGGTGAGAGAGAGGGAATTGAGAGAGAAAGGGAGAGGGAGAGGGAGAGAGTGGGAGAGAGATAAAGGGCATGAGAGAGAGAGGGAGAGGGAGAGAGAGTGGGAGAGAGATAGAGGGCTTGAGAGAGAGAGAGGGAGAGGTGGTGGGAGGAATATCTACTTGAGAGAGAGGGAGAGGGAGAGGGAGAGAGATAGAGGGAGTGAGAGAGGGAGGGAGTGGAATAGATATAGAGGGAGTGACTTTGAGAGGGAGAGAGGGTAGGAGGGGGAGACTTGAAAAAGAGAGAGAGGGAGAGGGGGTAGGACAAAGATACTTGAGAGATTGAGAGAGGTAGAGGCGGTGGCAGGGAGAGACCAGAGAGAGAGAGATAGAGTGGGACAGAGATAGAGGGAGTGAGAGAGAGAGAGGGAGTGGGAGAGAGAGAGAGAGAGGGAGAGACATAGAGACAAAGAGAGAGAGAGAGAATGAGAGAGAGAGAAATCCCTCAACCCTTAATCCTAAACCCTTAAACCCTTAAACCCTAAACCTTAAACCCCTAAACCATTTACCCTCTACCCTTAACCCTCTACGCTCTACCCTTAAACTGTAAACCTTGAACCCTAAACCCTTAAACCCTAAGCCCCTAAACCCTCTACCCTCTACCCTTAATCCTCTACTGTATACCCTATATCCTTAACCCTCTAACTTCTACCCTTAAATCGTAAACCTTGAACCATCAACCCTTAATCCCTCAACCCTTAAACCATCAAACCTCAACCCTCAACCCTCTACCCTTAACCCTCAACCCTGAATCCCTCAACCATTAAACACTAAAACCTTAAACCTCTACTATCTATCCTCAACCCTCAACCCTCAACTCTCAACTCTCAGCCCTTAATTAGGTTAAACCCTAAACCCTTAAATGCTAAACCCTTAAACTATATACCCTCTACCCTTAAACCAAATACCCTCTACCCTCAACCCTAAGCCCTCTACCCTCTACCCTCAACCCTCAACCATCAACCCTCAACCCTTAACTAGGTTAAACCCTAAACCCTTAAACTATCTACCCTCTACCCTTAAACCCTTTTAAACCCAACTAAACTATCTATGCTAATCCATCAACCCTTAATCCCTTAACCCTTAAACCCTCAACCCTCAGCCCTCAACCCTTAAACTGTAAACCCTAAACTCTAAACCCTATACCATATACCCTTAACCATTAAAAGCTCTACCCTAAACCCTTAAACCCTCTACCCTTAAACCATAAACCCTATACCCTTAACCCTTAAACCCTAAACCCTAAACCCCTAAACCATCTACCCTCTACCCTCTACCCTCAACACCTCCTTCTCTCTGAACCCTACACCATCTACCCTAAACCCTTAAAACATCTACCCTTAAAACCTAAACCCCTAAACCCTCTACCCTCTACCCTTAAACCATAAACCATTAAACCCTTAAACCATAAACCCTAAATCCCTAAACACTCTACCCTCTACCCTTAACCCTCTACCCTTAACCCTCTACCCTCTACCCTCTACCCTCTACCCTCAACCCTCAAAACCCCCCTCTCTCTCTCTCAACTCTACACCCTCTACCTTAAATCGTAAACCGTAATCCCTAAACCCTAAACCCTAAACCCTCTACTTCAGAGAGAGAGGGAGAGGTGGTAGGAGGGAGATACTTGAGAGAGAGGAAGAGGGAGAGGGAGAGAGATAAAGGGAGTGAGAGAGGGAGGGAGTGGAAGAGAGATAGAGGGACTGACTGTGAGAGATAGAGGGAGAGACATAGAGATAGAGAGAGAGTGAAATCCCTCAACCCTTAAACCCTAAACCCTGAACCCCTAAATTCTCTACCCTCTACCCTCAAACCCCCCTCTCTCTCAACCCTACACCCTCTACCCTTAAACCATAAACTATAATCCCTACAACCTAAACCCTCTACCCTTAACCCTTAATCCCTAAACCCTCTACCCTCAACCCTCAACCCTCAACCCTTAAACTATAAACCCTAAACCCTAAACCTTGTACCCTATACCCTAAACCCTTAAAACCTCTACCCTCTACCCCTAAACCCTCTACCCTCTACCCTCTACCCTCAACACCCCCTCTATCTCTCAACCCTACACCATCTACCCTTAAACCAAAAATCATAATCCCTAAACCCTAAACCCTCTACCCTTAACCCTTAATCCGTAAACCCTAAACCCTAAACCCTCTACCCTCTACCCTCAATCCTCAATCCTCAACCCTTAAACCCTAAACCCTCTACCCTCAACCCTATACCCTTAACTAGGTTAAACCCTAAACCCTTAAAATACAAACCATAAACCCTATACCCTTAACCCTTAAACCCTAAACCCCTAAACCCTCTACCCTCTACCCTCTACCCTCTACCCTCTACCCTCTACGATCTACAACCCCCTCTCTCTCTCAACCCTACACCATCTACCCTTAAACCATAAATCATACGCCCCTAAACCCTCTACCCTTAACCCTTAATCTATAAAACCTAAACCCTAAACCCTCTACCCTCAACCCTCAACCCTTAAACCTCTACCCTTAACCAAGTTAAACCCTAAACCGTTGAACCCTAAAACCCTCAACCCTCAACCCTTAACTAGGTTAAACCCTAAAACCTTAAAATATCTACCCTCTACCCTTAAACCCAATAACCTAAACCCTCAACCCTTAAACCATTTTAAACCCAACTAAACTATAAGCTAATCCCTCAACCCTCAACCCTTAATCTCTCAACCCTTAAACCCTCAACCCTCAAACCTCTACCCTCTACCCTCTACCCTCTACCCTAAACCTTGTACCCTATACCCTTAACCCTTAAACCCTCTACCATCTACCCTAAACCCTTAAACCATCTACCCTTAAACCATATACCCTATACCCTTAACCCTTAAACACTTAAACCCTTAAATCCTAAACCCTAAACCCTCTACCCTCTACCCTTAACCCTTTACCCTCTACCCTCAACCCCCCTCTCTCTCTCAACCCTACACCATCTACCCTTAAACTGTAAATGATAATCCCTAAACCCTAAACCCTCTACCC
The DNA here is from genome assembly GCA_007115665.2 of Sequoiadendron giganteum. Taxonomy (NCBI): domain Eukaryota; kingdom Viridiplantae; phylum Streptophyta; class Pinopsida; order Cupressales; family Cupressaceae; genus Sequoiadendron; species Sequoiadendron giganteum. The sequence goes on along the minus strand of CM021100.1, from coordinate 850,056,424 downwards.
TTAACCATTAATCCCTAAACCCTAAACCCTAAACCCTCTACTTGAGACAGAGAGGGAGACGTGGTAGGAGGGAGATAGATAGAGGGAGTGAGAGAGGGAGGGAGTGGAAGAGAGATAGAGGGAGTGAACGTGAGAGGGAGATGGGGTAGGAGGGAGAGACTTGACAAAGAGAGAGAGGGAGAGAGATAGAGTGGGAGAGAGATAGAGGGAGTGAGAGAGAGAGAGAGGGAGAGGCAGAGAGAGAGATGGAGAGACATAGAGAGAGAGAGGAGGGAGAGATTTGAGAGAGAGAGAGAGGGAGGGAGAGAGGGTGGGAGGGAGAAACCTGCAAGAGAGGGAGAGAGGGTTGGAGGCAGACACTTGAGAGAGAAGGAGAGGGAGACAAAGTGGGAGAGAGGGGATGGTAGGGAGGGACCTAAGAAAGTAGGAGAGAGGGAGTGGGAGATAAAGGGATGGGAGAGATACAAGGAGTGAGAGAGAGAGAGAGACTTGAGAGATAGAGAGGGGGTGGGAGAGAGAGGGAGTGCTTGGGGGAGAGGAGTACTCAGGATAGAGGGATAGAGAGAGATGGAGGGAGGAGAGAGATAGAGAGAGAGGGGGTGGGGAGATACCTGAGAGAGAGGGAGAGAGAGAGTGAGAGGGGTGGGAGGGAGATACCGAGAGAGAGAGATAGAGAGTGAGAGACAAAGAGAGAGAGAGGATGGGAGAGAGATAGATGGAGTGAGTGAGAGAGACAAAGAGATACCGATAGAGGGAGAGGGGAAGGGAGAGACTTGAGAGAGATAGAGGGAGAGAGGGGGTGGGAGGGAGAGACTTGAGAGAGAGAGAGGGAGAGAGAGTGTGAGAGAGATAGAGGGTGTGTGAGAGAGAGGGAGAGGTGGTGGGAGGGAGATACTTGAGAGAGAGGGAGAGGTGGTGGGAGGGAGATACTTGAGAGAGAGGGAGAGGTAGAGGTAGAGCGAGAGATAGAGGGAGTGAGAGAGGGAGGGATTCAAAGAGATATAGAGGGATTGAGATAGGGAGGGAGTCGAAGAGAGATAGAGGGAGTGGTTGTGAGAGGGAGAGGGAGAAAGACAAAGTGGGAGAGAGTGGGAGAGAGATAGAGGGAGTGAGAGAGAGGGATTGGGGGAGAGAGAGGGAGTGTATGTGTGTGAGAGAGAGAGGTGGATGGAGATACCTAAGGGTAAACCCATAATAGTGGTGTACAATTTTGATGAGGAATAAAATTTGTAAAAATTCTCACACATTCAAAATTTCATGTTTTTAAGGGTTCGTTCGAACTAGAGGGTTCACACAAACCCAAAAGAGGGGTTCGGTCGAACCCCTAGTTTGAGCGAACCCCCTTTTGCATGGTGGGTTTGCTCAAACCCTATGATGTCACGTTTCTTCATAGAAACGAATGGAAAATTCAGAAAAAAGGGGGGTTCGAGTGAACCCCCCTTCACACTTTCGAGTGAAGGGGGGTTCGTTCAAAGCGAACCCCCCTTTTTTTCCCTTCTCCCCCTCTTCCACCATTTTTTTGCAGATTTTTTCCCTTCGAAGCTCAAGTTGAAGATGAAAATGGAGGAGAATTCACAAACCCAACTGGAAGATGGTAGTCCTCAGAACGAGCTATCCAACGAATTAAATTTTAATATGTTTTGGTTTTATTATCTATGTGTTTTTTTAGTTTTATTAAACATAGGTTTTTAACCGAAAATCAAGCTCTCTATTTTGCACATGTGGAAAAATAGTAGATTATCAAAATAAAAATTTTAAAAATACGTTGAGGCTGGGTATTGATGTCCTTGATCCATTAAAAAAAATAAAATTGAATTTTGATTCATATAAAAAAAGTTATGTTGTATACAGTCCGCCTATGTTTGAATTGCAATTGGTTTGACTTTGAAACTTGATTAAGGAAAAAATATTCAACAAAAAAGCTATGAGACCAAATAAAAGTGCTAGATATCATAGTTAAAAATATAAATTTGAAAAAATTAGAATTTTATCCTTCATACAAAAAAATTTATGTTGTATATGGTGAGCGTCACTTTTAAAAAATGTTGTTTTCTGAAAAAAACCAGTTTTCGTGGGAGACGGAAAAAAAAGTGCAATCTGATTCCAAAAATTATGAAAAAAATATTTTGCGAATCTATAGACAAAATGTAATGAGACTCGAGTTTGCATCATCTTCAAATTCTTCACGGTTTAGCCGCTATGGGTTCTCGAATATAAATATTTAGTTAAAAATAATAATTGCAGTGTCCAGTTTAGCCAAAAATTGTAAACCACTATTGTGGGATCACCCCTAAGAGAGAGTGAGAGAGAGAGGGATAGAGTGAGTGAGAGAGAGGGAATGGGAGAGAGATATAGGGAGTGAGTGAGAGAACTAAGAGAGGGAGAGAAGGTAGGAGGGAGAGACTTGAGAGAGAGAGAAAGATAATGACCTACGAGAGGCAGATGGAGTGAGAGAGACAAAAAGACCAAACGGGAGAGACAGGGAGAGTGAGAAAGGGGTTGGGACTGAGATAGATTTATTTAGGTACCTAGGTGGGAGGGAAAGAGACCTAAGAGAGGGGAGTGGATTGAGAGAGAGTAGTCTAGGTCGCATGGGAGAGAGTGAGACCTGAGAGAGAGAATTTAGAGGGATAAAGAGTTATCCAATTAGGGTAATGAGTTAGAGAGTGTATGAAATGTAAACCCTAAACTATCCATCTATGATCATAAATTGTGCACTCTAAGCATTATCAAAGTTGTCAACCAAAGAGAGGGGAAATCCAGGTTTTGTTCAAAGTAGGTCATTTGGTGAGCACAAAATTTTGTGCTTACCAAATGACACATCACATTTGGCACACGCTAAATTTTGCGCTCGCCAAATGACCTACTTTGGATGTGTCAATTGATAGGATTTGCAAAATTTCTTCATATTTTCATCCGTGCTCCCTATCTCATTTGCACATCTTTCAATGCAAGTTTATAAAAAAATCGTGATAGAGTTAACCTCTCTCTTAGCTATCTAAATATATAATTCTTTTTTTCATTTTGATTTAGTTAAGGTTTTGATCCATGGCTCTTATTGAAAATGCCTTTGTTTTTTGTCAAAAACCAACATGTGGTATTTTTAGGATAGACTCCATTCTACTCATGATGAACATGAAACAAATTACATTTTTTGAAACTAGAGTCCATTCTACAAATGATGATAAAAAAAATCAATTTTCGATTAGTTTTCAAAAAATTTAGGGGGGAGCACGCTCAAATTTCATATTTTTAGGATGTGTCCACTTTGAAATTTCATAAAATATTATGGGAATGTGCAGGATCATGAAGGGCCAAAAAGTGGCAATATGTAAGTGATATGATGACCCATATGGCTGACGACTTTTTTTTTACCCAAAATTGATGAAATGAAAAGAGTTTTTAAAGGAGATTCTCAGCTTTCCACCAATATAAACTATGCTTTACTTTGAATTTAATAAATAATTATTATTCATTTTCTATTTGAATTACGACTAAAGTCTTGATTGATAGGCTGATTGAAAAACATCTATAGCTTTCAAACGATATCACATTTTTTGAATCAAAAATATGTGTCAAATTCTATGCTTCACATACTATAGGATTAAAAAAACAAAATTGAATTTCATGAAGTTTTGATCAAGTTAAGGTTGTTAGAGTAAAGGTATTAACTTAATTATGTTGATTAAGTTACCTTTATTCCTTTCTTAAGATTTCACGTTAGTTTGCATAATGTGACATTTAATAATTATATTAATTATAAATGTTATCCTATTAGGGATTCTATTAGGGTTTTTCCTATCAGGGTTTTATTAGGGTTTGCATGATCTCCTTTTTATAAGGATTGATCCCTTTGTATTTCATATCAATTCATTCTCTCATTCTCTCTGATATATACATTTTCAGTTTTCAAAGAACCCTTGCTTGTTTATCTCCATCTCTTCTTTTGTGACAGGTTATTTGCATGCAGGTGATCTTCGGGGTTTGTGGTGTTGTATTTTCTCAACTCCTACATGGTATCAGAGCTCCACACCTATTGCTTCCTGTTCTTGTTTTGAAGATTTTTGGAGCTTCAAGGGTTTGGGGTTTGTTTTCTTGATCTAGGGCACACCTGCATTTTTGAAGCATTTTCAGCTCAAACAGACATTGCCATTGCGTCCGCAGCGGTCCAAAACCCCTAAATTGACTATCCATTCATCCATTTTGGACAAAGTCGAAATCTGAGGCAAAAATGTTTTTACAATTTGGCCGTACGGCCGTCCATTTGCTGGTAAAAAATTTTTTTTTCCATTATTTTATTTTTGGCAATTTACTGTATATTTTTCAGAATTTTTTTTAAAAAATATCATTAGAAAAAAAGTTTTTTGGCCGAAATTGGCCGAAATTTTTGTTTGAGCCTTTTTAAGGCTTGCTCGGGCCTTGGGCCGGGACCTACGTAGGTCGGCAAAGTACCTGTGCAGTGTACCCTACGTAGACCTGCGTAGTACTCTGTGTAGCTGCGCAATGTATCCGCAGCTGCAACGGGTATGGTGGGGGTGGGCCCACGTGCCTCCCCAACCCCATATTTTTTTTTTTTTTTAAATTTCAATAAAAAAATCTGTATTTTTATGATTTAAAAAAAAAAAAATCAAAACCTTTTTTTATCTATTTTTTTTTAATATAAAAAACATTTTTTTTCTGTAATAGTCCAATCACACTTTTACGGTGACGGTCGTTTGGCATTGAAATTTAACACAGTGTTTTTGCTGCGACGGCTGTATGACCGTCAAATTTAACCCAGCACTAGTTTTTTTCCCTCTTTAGAGTTGATTTATTCCGGAGGCCGTAACTTGGGCATACGATAACGTTTTTTGACAAACGAGATATCGTCGAAAATCTGGTTTTCTCATCTTTCCAGTGGTGTGGGTCTCATCACTTCTTTTTTTTTGTTGGTGCATTCTATAGGCAGTTGAAGACAAAGTGGCTATTTTCACTCCCAAGCTCATAACTTTTGATCAATTTCTCCGTTTTTCGCAATCTCAGCGACGTTGAAACCGTATTTCAGAGTTCTTCAGTTTCATCCATGCCATTTTTCCAGATTTCACTCCAGGTATATTTTGTTTAGTTATTTTTATTTTCACACACTGGTGGATTACCTGGACATATTTGCTCTTGGAAACTTTTTGTTTGCATGGGATGCTTTGTTCTTGGCTGTTCTTCATGTATTTCCAACATTTTGTCTTTTGAGGACATTTTGAGCATCATTTGTAAGCTATATTTAATGTAAATGCATTGAGATAAAATGCCACACTATTGTACATGCATCTTTTGGAGATCCATATTTTGTACTCGCACTGATATTATAAAGTGCCATGAGGGGTTGTGTAGTTTTCCTTTGTTTTGCCATCACATCTTTGTCCAGTGAGTATCCCTCCACAACAACATTGAATCCATACCATGGGGGGTTGTGTAGTTTTCCTTTGTTTGCCATCACACCTTTGTCCGGTGAGTGTCCCTCCACGACAACCATGGATCCATATGATTCCAGCCTAATGCATGTATGCTTTGTTTTGCACACCACTTTTTCCATTGTAGGTGCTTTCTTGTGCACTTTTAGATGTATCTTCTTCATGCACTACAGGGTGTTGCACACCATTTCAGTTGATCTGTCAAGCCCCCAGTTCAACATTATGGGGGGGTATTATACTGTTTGTGCTAATGCTTCCTTGGTTTTTCCTTGGAAGGAATCTTCCATTCTCAGTTGATTAGTGTTTCAGACTATTGGTTCTTGTACCATTTGTATCTTCGTTCCAAGTGTTTTCCTTTGTTTTCCATCTGATTCGAGTAGTGTCATTTGGGGCACTCATGTAGATTATTGTCTTCTTGATAGACTATTGGTACTTATTCCATTTGTATCTTTGTTCCAGGTGTTTGCCTTGTTTTCCATTTGATTCGAGTAGTGTCATTTGGGGCACTCATGTAGATTTTGTATCTTCGTTCTAGGTGTTTGCCTTTGTTTGCCATCTGATTCAAGTAGTGTCATATGGGGCACTCATACAAATTGTTGTCTTTTTGGTCCTGATCATCTTATCTTTAGCGGAGGTTCTTTAGCACCATAGCAGTCATCTTTCGACAGTTGTTTGCAGCTTTTTCTGCTTCAGTGATGTTCTTCTTCTTGACTTTATTCTTCTCTTTTTGGAGTAGAGCTTTTTCCCATGAGGTTTTCTCTATTTCTCCATTTTACAGAGATTTGGTTGTATTTGGGTACCTAATCTGGCCTAGTTGTCAGGACCCATGTTTTCCTTCTTGCATTGTAGTTACCTTTGCTTTTCTGCATTTGTTTGTAGCTGCATTATTGCTCATCTTAAGGGGGAGTGTTAGAGTAAAGGTATTAACTTAATTATGTTGATTAAGTTACCTTTATTCCTTTCTTAAGATTTCACGTTAGTTTGCATAATGTGACATTTGATAATTATACTAATTATTAAATGTTATCCTATTAGGGCTTCTATTAGGGTTTTATTAGGGTTTGCATGATCTCTTTTTTATAAGGATTGATCCCATTGTATTTCATATCAATTCATTCTCTCATTCTCTCTGATATATACATTTTCAGTTTTCAGAGAACCCTTGCTTGTTTGTCTCCATCTCTTGTTTTGTGATAGGTTATTTGCATGCAGGTGATCTTCGGGGTTTGTGGTGTTGTATTTTCTCAACTCCTACAAAGGTGGTCAGACATATGAGTTTTTATATTTTTTAAAAGTTGTAATAAAAAATTCATAATTAATTATTTACTTGGAAACAAATTACAAAAAAATATGCATCACATCAGGACATGAGTCCTCTACTTATATCTAAAATATTATAAAAAATATTATCATTTTATTGCACGGTTAGGGTGGTTAGATAGACACCTACTTCTTATTTTTTCCCTAAAACTTAAGTACTACTGCATTGAAATTTCAAATTTTCACCAAATATATTTTTTTTTATTTTAAATAAACCTAGTACTTTAGAAACTACATTCAATTTTCTACAGATTCTATTGTTACATATTTTTGAAATAATATAGATAACTTATTCAAATTTTTATGTCAATTTTCCTAACTTTGATTTTTCTGAATTTTATTGCCACTTAAGGGCCTGTTTTTCCATGATGATCTTGCACATACCCTTATATATTCATTAAAAAAAAAATCCGAAAGAATGAGGATAAACTACATGGTGTTAGCTAATTTCTCATTGTTGGTATTTTTGAAATTCTAAAAAAAAGTTATTGAAAAAGGGGGGAGCCCTCAGGTGCTATGTTGGGTTTTTTTATAAAAATAAAACCTGCTTTTGAGACCCTTAATCTTCATTAATTTAAAAAAAAGTAGTAGCTTAGAAACTAGACTCGGAGCACTTCAACTTTTCTTCTTGCTGCATCTTGAAATTTTGAGTGTAACTATCTTCATTTTCTCGTGCAAATCAAATTTTATTGATTTCAAAAGAAAAAAAAAGTGGCATTTTAAGAGCCAAAATTGTGTCACAGATTGGTGCATTTACCCAACACCACCGTCATATTTCTCCAAGCTTATAAAATTTATTTTTTCACCAGTCATATGATGTTAGCATCCGTTGTCAATCACCCATTGATCATTTTCTTTAATTCTGGTTGCAAGAGCTTTCTCAACATTCTTATTATTAGTAGATTCAGTGGACACCGAACCAATTTCCTTGATAGAAATGAATACCCATCCATATTCATTTCCATCTTATTTATCAAATTCTTCATCAGTAACACCTTCTTCAACATAATAACATTTCTTTTGAAATCTAGGCTTGTTAGGTTTGAACCTAGGAACTCTTTCAGAACACCTTGATGAAAAATGACATATCTTATTGCAAGAGAAACATTTAATAGGCAAATTTCCTTTATACTTACCTTATCCTTTGGCTTCTCTTTTCACAGTCAATGCTTCCAGCTCTTCTAACTCTCTTTCTTCATCTTTAATCTATTTCATCTCATCTTCATACTTGAATTTATTTCTAGAACTTTCTCCTAGATCATATCTCTGTTGGTTTGTTCTGGATACAGTAGCTTTAAATGCAGATTTTGTCTTAGGAGTAGATTCACCAAATTCACTTAATTCAAAGGTAGCAAGCTTACCAATCAACATATCTCTTGTCACATTTGTTACTATCCTAAGCTCTTCAATAGCATGAGCTTTCATTTTGTAGGAAGTAGGCAATGATTTGAGTACTTTAGCTACAATCTCTTCTTCATCCAAGATTCCACCAGCACATCTAATACCCATCACTAGTTCATTTACTTTTTGCATGAAATAAATAATTTTTTCATCTTCGCTCATTTTCAAGTTTTCCCACTTGCCTTTCAAACTTTGTAGCTTAGAAAATTTCACTTGTGGATCTCCTTCATACAATGTTTCCACCTTCTTCCAGATCTCATATTCTATTTTCAGACCCATCACATTTATCATCTTTGAATCTATCAAAGCACTCAATAATGCTTCTATAGCCTTGATATTTATTTTAGCTTCTTTGATCTCATCAGGATTAGAGGTACCATTTTGAGGAATAACATATATGTTCTTTGTAATCTTTTAGAAGGGGCCACTAATTCACTTCAAATGACACTCCATTCTAGCCTTCCACAGAGAGTAGTTGGTTCCATTGAATCTAGGGCTATCCTTCTTGTATGATGCCATCTTGGATCACCTCAAGCTATTAAAATTCTTCAAAGTAACTTGCTCTGATACCAATTGTTGGAAAAACAAGAACAGATAACTGAGAGCGGGGTGAATCAGTTGTCAAAAAATTTAAAACCTATTTAACCTTTTTAAGCTTTAATCTCAGATCTGATAAATAATAGTGAAAGCATGAATCAACAACACATTGGAAGCACACATAACACCAATATTTTGCGTAGAAACCCTGTTAGGGGAAAAACCATGGTGAAGGTTAATCCACATGTTATATCCTATTAAAAGTATAAGTAAAATGAATAAGGAATGCACATGCATTCAAGCACACTACCTAGAGCTCACTACTCAAAGAAGACACGCTATTTTACATAAAAAATTTATATTAAATCCATCTAATGAGGTTGAACTGAGGAATTAGCTTCTTCAAAAGCCTGATGGCAGTTCCTATTAGGCACAAAAACACTTCTTCACACTTCACTCAAACTTCTTCACACTCTTCTCTGCAATCGAATGATCTAATCTTTATTCTTAAATTTTGCATACACACTTCTCACACATACATCACACACACTTAAAAATGAAGAAACAATCACACTTATATATCTGCTACATGGAATTGCATCAACAACTTTGTCGGGCAAAAATAAATGAATAAATGAATTACAAATTGTCAACCCAATTCATGAACAAATCTCAATGCACACCAACTGAAGTCGGTCACAATATAATGAAGACCTAAAACAACATCCTCAAACATGCCAAACATTAAAATATTAATCCACGAGGATCTGCAACACGATACAACCATCATGTTGGCCAAGAACATGAAAAATCAAACACACAAAGAAAAAATATTCGATCACAATCACACTGATCAATGTGGACATGCAAAAAAGATGAGCACAATCTAGGAAAATCAACGAACATCACAAGAGCATATGCAACAGCTCAAATTACAAGAATTACATTCTCTTCTTCCAAAAACACCAGCTACAATAACAGAATAACTATAGGAACACATAAACTCACAACTTTCTCCAATCTTAATGCACACCTCTAAAATTTCTGGAGTATAAACTAGATAGGCTAAAAAAAAAAAAACCCTTTAAAGTGCAACTTTTGAATACCATCATACTGAAATTTACACCACATTGAACTTCACAGCTTCACAGATAGTCTTCAACATTTTTATTATAATTTTCTCAATATCCTCGACATATACAACCTTCAAGACATCAATGCTAATAATGTTGACATCAATGACAACCACATATCAACAACACAACCACAACATTCAACAATATCTATGCTTTAGACATTTCACATAATATTTTGAATCTTTGATTGGTGCTATCCCACCTATAGTGTAGGAAAAGGTATCACTTTTTCATACTCAATTTGAGAATGATTAACATTAAAATGAACCTAATGTTGCCTTGATCTAGTGTTGTAATGTGTTTTACACATTCAAATTATGTTTAGGGCCTTTTTAAGCTAAATAGACCTAATTTTGCCTTAATTTAGTGTTGTAAAGTGTATTTATTTACACCTTCACATTAATTTTTGGGCCCTCTTGGATTTATGATCTTCATATCATCATTAATAGGCCCTTGAGACCCTTTATTATGCATCTCAAGGCTTATTTCAATCGAGATCTCAACATAATCAATAAATACACTTAATATCCTAACTCCCCAACATTTCCTCTACTTGAAAATCGTTAGTGGGACCCATATGCTACCTTTGGCATATTAGTCCCACCCAAATGGTACCTATATGCCACCTTGGGCATATGAGTCCCATTTGGCCCCTTTTTAGGCTTTTGAGTGGAAAATCAAGGTTTTGAATTCAAATTTAATGAATGTTGACATTTGGGATCTAATAAATGGTAAGTTAGATGGGGTGCATATATAAACAAGGTTTAAAATCATTATTTCACCAAAGAATTCATGATATCAACCTAAGAAATAAAGATTCAAGTATCCTAAGACTTCACAAGACCATCATAGAGTATTCAAGTTTATTTCTAAGGCATTAAAGGGCATATTTATTCATCATTTTTTGCAGCAATTCAAGATCCATCATCATGTCAAAGGCATAATGCATCAATCATGTTGTTGAGCTAGTGTTGTGCTGTAGTATTCAACATCCAAGTTAGGCATTGTCTACATCCAATTCAAGATCAAGATCTACATTCTTCATGGCCACTTCATGTTCGATTGTAGATATACACTTCAAGACATCATTCAAGGTATCATTGTTCATGTTTCACTGTTTCATCACAAGGTTGAATTACCTAAATGAGGTTTGACCTAGGAAAACCCATATTTCCTAATAATTAACAAGTTTTTATTCTCTTTTATGTGTGATTGTAGATCTAGGTGTTTTGAGACTTGAAGATCCTTTGCAAACTAAATTTCAAGATTGGAGAAGATTTATCAAGTTGCTAAAGTTGTCATCTACATTGCAAGATCACATAAAGTTACCTACCGGCTAAAAATCAAGCTTTCAAACCAAAATATTTTGCAAGCGAGAAGCTATAGGAGATCACCAAAGAATACCAAAACCCTAATACTAATAATAAATCACCACTTTTGGCATAGGAGTCCCAATACTACCTTTTTCTAGATTTTAAGAGATTCAAATCAAATACTGATAGATTCTAGTTTCTGCATAGAAACCCTAGTCTGAGAAGAAATCACCTAGACATGTGTATGAGTCCTAATGAGTATTAAAAGACATAATTACAAGGTTTTGGAGCTTTTTTTGATCACATATCTCTTTGAGGTATCCCCCTGCTCATTCTTAGTTTGTTATTTTGCATTTCAGTTTCATACTCTAGGTCATATAGTTAGGTTTTCACAATATATTCATCTCTTTCTTTCCAAGCCCTTGCTTGGTGGTGAACCCCCTTTTACTCTTTAATCACACCTCTAGGACGCCTTATTGTAGATCACTTTCCCTCATTCCATCCCTAGATTGAGATCTCTAAAGTATCCTTGAATGAACTAGAATGAAATAGGTCCTTATCCCTTGTTCCATCTCCTAAAAGGTGGATCCCTATTTCCTTGTGTTCACCACCATAGTTAGAAACATTCATCAATCAATGAATCTGGACAATGAATAACCGAAGGTGAAGGAACAAAAAATGTCTTTGAAGGAGAACAAGGAGAATATAAAGAAACCTCATCATCCTCATTTGAATATTCAAAGTACTCTGAATAATGAAACTCCTAAATAATATTATAGTCACATGATATCTTGTCTAAAATATGAAGAGGCACAAGACAGTATAAAATAGGATCATCTAGGAATGGTTGAGTATTATGAGATCTCCATATATCTCCCAAATTGTATTCTAAAGAGCATGAGAACACTTAAAGTGAACAATGGAATTTAAGATGCAACCATAAACATGCATGGCCATAACTTCTAAGACATGCGCCCTTTTGCAATTCCAAACAAATTTTTTACCATCAGTACCTAGAGCTCACGAACAAGACCATACAAGTGTGGCAAAATATGAAAGTTAATAAAGATGTTTTATGATGCCATCTTTCTATTATTTATAGTTTCCACTTTTCAAGATGATTGGAGAAGGAAGAAATGAAAATACCATAGTGAACTATGAGCAATCTCTAAAATTACAAAGAAAAACCCTCAAAAACAAATAGAAATCCCTAAATATGATATATAATATAAATGAAGCCCTCCCCGAAAGATAACCTCTCTAAGAATAAGGATGTCCAAGTAATCAATCAAAATGTAATATTTGCAAATACTGAATAAAATATACCTAGGGATGAATCTAAAAAATGCGTAGACAAAATAATAGAGCTCCTTAATTCCTTTCCAATTCTTCAAGAATCATAAAAATAAGAGATCTAAGAAAACATTTATGAGCTCAAAGGTCCAAATGGGATATTTGATGTCAAATAGAAATAAATTATAAAAGCAGCAAAATCTTATAATGATACTTTTACTACTAGAAATTGATTGAAACTCTTTTCGATGATGTCTCATTCACTAAAATATGATATTCAATTCAAATGTTATGGTGATCTAAAAAACTACCTAGTTAAGGCTTGAAGGGCTAAAATTAAGCCCCCTAGGGGCTAGCAACTAGGAACTTGCACAAAGGGGTTTAACATTAGTGATGATCATTAGATCATCAAAGTTAATACCTTCTCTATTGACAATTGTTTGGCCATCAAATTTAAAACTTTTGAGTGAAAAATAAAAAATCATGAAAAAAAATTGTCATCAAAATATGAATGGATATATATGAAAAAGGGGGTTTTGGGCCTTATGGACTCAATGGTGAGGTTAGTTTACAGAAAAATGAACCTAGAAAAATGTCATCTATAAATCATGCTTGGATATGAGGAGTTTGAAAAATTGGGGGTTTGATACCATGTAGGAGTGACTCAAGCTTTGATACCATGAGATTTTAATAGACCAAAATGGTATTGAATCTATGTTAGACTAAGAGCCCCGATCACCTAATATGTATTAAGAGGGTTTTTGGTAATTAACCAAGCCTAGACCAAAGATGGGTTGGTCCTATAGGGGCCAATAGCCAAGTTATTAGAGCACTACAACTCTTTGATACCATGTTGAAATTTTCATGGCTTTGATAATATGTAGGAGCCAAAAATTAACTCACATTAGGATCACTTAAAAGATATAAGATACCATCTACAAGAGAGTAGAGAAATAAACTATTTTGTATGATTAAGGATTCCAATAATGTACAAATGATGAATAATAGATCAATGATAGTACATACCCCTATGAAAATGCACAAGAGTCCTTGCTTATATAGGCAAGGTGAGAGATAGGATTAGATAATCATGACACGTATCTTAATCACATAACATGATACAACTAACATTTTAACAAATATTAAATGACCTAGACACAAGAAGTAAATGGCATAAGATAAGATAGATCTAATGACAATTAAGACTTCTAGAAAGATTCCTAGGACTTAAGTAAACTTAACATATAAATAGAACCTACTAGGTGAACTAGATAGGTAAAAAACCTTATACCAACAAATCTCTTGCCCTCTTCTTGCTATTATTCCCTTGTTTCATCATAAATATTATGTTTCATTTTTTCACTCTTCACAAGTTGTAAAAGATAAAAATTAAGTGTTTTTTTTGTTCTAGATGTTAGTGTCTAAATGCTATCTTTATTTAGGTATATGTAAAAAAATATGGGGGTCCTTTTAGGCCCTAACATCCCTTTATATTTTCTTAATTTTAGAATGATATATTTGGCTATTAGGCCATAAGGGATGGCTAGCCATGCCTTTTTTAAAACTATTTTTCTTAAAAAGATGGCGTCTCTAGGGCATTCCTCAAGTTTGGGAAAAATTGAGGATGGGAGTAAGGGACATTTCCTACTCCTAACATCCCAAAAAATGTGTCCTTTATGGGGATGGGTAATTTTTATAAGGAACACATCCTTGGGGTATAGAGAAAACATCTTGGATGGTATATGTTGGTTCCTTAGACATGGCTTCTAGTTGGGAAATTTTTCTATTGATATTGACTGTGAATATAGTTTTTACTACTAAAATACATTATGAAGCATATATAATTTAGATATTATTTAAATTTTATCTTGTTCTTTTCTATTGGAAGTTCCCATATTTTTGGCTTGGGTATGGCTATAATGATCTTGAACACCTCTTCCACAATTTCAAAAATATCTTAACAACTATATCCTACCACCTCTACCTCCTCCAATAGACTCACAATTAAAGACTAAAAGACACAAGAAAACTCCAAAATCAAGGTACATGTAACTGAAAATTAATATTACTCTAAATCAATCAAAACATGTACAAAAATAGTTTAAACAATATAATATCTAACATAGATTAGATGCTAAACCTTAAAATTCAATGCTTAAGAGATGGATTATGTAATGCCTCTCTGCTTCAGCCTTCAGGTCCACATGGTTGGGTGGAACGTGCTATGCACCCATTTGGTTCCCCACTGATGATCATGATGTTGCAGATATGTACCTATTGCAGTGGTTCCCGAGCTTTCTAGTGTTGGCGACAATTTTGGTGTTATGACCTATGTTTCCTTTTGATGGGTCTCATTTCGTATTATCTTCATTATTGTTGTATCATACTTGTATGAATGTACTCTTCTCGTTGTTATAAGGGAAGAATAATGTAATTATATCTTTGTATTTATGATGTGTTGTATCTGTGGAAATATCCTCCATATTTGTAATATTGAACTAAGAATTTGTTATGTAATAAATGATGTATGTATTGTTGTCATCTCAATTTATTATGAATGGATGTATGTTTATCTTTATGCTATCTTGAGTAGTGTATGTTTATATCGCTTTATTCTTGGTATTTAAGTTATAATGTTGTTAAGTGGTTCGGAACAAACGTGAGTAATGCAACCATGTAACCCTATGGGACTAGTTAGGTGTCATTATGTAATTATCATATTGTTGTATGACTATTTACTTGATAGTTAATGCATAGTCGTTACTTTAAAAAAAATGTTCCGCAATTGTTAGTTGTTTAGTTGTCCTCTGGGGTGTGCATGGCGGGGCGTTACAAATTACTCATTCTAATAGAACAATGTTTTATAAATAAATCCTTAAAATAAATGTGTAAATCAAACTTAAAATATAAATTCTAAAACCATTAACATCAGCCCAAATACCTAAATCATTAAATTAAAAAAATCTTCTATAAAAGGGTAAACAACTCATTGTTAACTATAAAATCAATTAAAATTAATTTGTCAAATTTTTAATACTACTTTAGTAAATACCATCATATCTTAACAAACACTACTAATTTAAAATTTTCAATTGTTACTTGTTTCCTTCTCTCTCCTTTGTTTATTTGGCTAATTGTAAAAAAAATGTAAAAATTGAATGTTACCATTTTGACATAATATAAAACAATCTTTCATTTCTCAATCCTTCCAAATGCAACAGTGATGTCTCTTAGTTAGGTCTCAATGATAGATTCATCAAAAATGGGAAGTAACTTGTAATTCAATGCTCTAATACCATGATGGAGTAGTAAACTATGGATCCAAAATTGACAACTTCCACAAACGAATCGAGCAGTTAGCCAAGAAACTATAATAAAACATATAAACATGCAATGATGTATCCTTGTATATGTAGGACAAGGAAGAAGTAAGAAGCTGAAACAAAAAGATCAATTGTCAAAGTATGTGTTATGTGTCTAATAGCTGGGACAACTAGACCACTAAGTTAAAATAGTATGATTATGACTGATAGGTGTTGGAACTAGATAAAAAATAACTAGATAGATAATGAAATTTCTCACACTCACGTGTCTTAGTTCACTCTTAAAAAATTACTTCTAATAGGACATGCAAGGATCATTTTATGTTTAGAATTTTTTTTCAATTAAATATTTATAATTACTTAAATTCTACCTTGATTTTTTTTTTTTCTGAAAATTATATTCAAATCTAGAAAATAAAAGAATTTTTTTTCAATTAGTCATTGTTCCTAAACATAGGAACTAGTTAAAAAATAAAAAAGAGAAAAGTACTAAATTAACTCTAGTCTACATTCTTAGATTTATTTAGATCTCAACATTTCAATTTTTATTAAACAATTAAAATTAGATTTTAGCTGAAAAAATTAGATAAATAGTTAAATTTCATTAGATTTAATAATTTAAAATGTATTTTGATTAGAAAAATCTTTTATTGAATTTTCCAATTTTCAAATAATTAACATTTTATTAATTGGTATTAAAGTTTTACTTAATAGAATATATATAAGATAAAAAAATAAATATACTTTTATTAAAACTTATATTTATTTTTTTCTAAATGTTTTGTTGAAATTAATATTCTAAAAATAATTATCTTAAATGTTTAATAATTATAATAAATTAGATTTTATTAACCATACATATATCTTGAAATTTTTATTTTAAAAACACATATATATTAGACATAAGACCAATGATCTATTTATTTATTTTTATTTTTATCAAGATTTTTTTAATATATATAAGTTGTATTTCCTTTAATTTATTTTATGATAATTAATTTTTTTAATAAATATTATAATATATAAATAATTTAATATTTTTAATTAAACTTTTTTGCCAAAAACTGGAGACTGGAGAGGAGTTGATTGCAGAAGTTTACGTGAAGCTGCTCTAAAGGAACATTGCCTAGTTTGTCAAGAGGATAGCAGCCAATCAAGTAAGCTACAGTTATTATTTATTAATTTACCATTGTGTAGTGATATTTTTGATTGTTTTTTAGGAACTATAGATTCTGTTTGTAAGGAGCAACAGAATAGAAAGACAAAAGAGTTGATCGAAGGAAGTAGTTATAATCGTGGGGACCCATTGTAGATCTGTAAGGGTTTTATTTACAAAGGGCTTTTTTTGATATTGCTGAGTAGAGTACTTTTGGAATTTCTTAAAATCTATGATGGTAAATTTTAGTGGTGGTGCCATATGATGTTAAGAATTGGCTTGCCTTTTGTATACAAATTTAAAGTCCAAAATTAAAAGTAAAAAGAAGAGTTTGAAAATCATTTTTTTTAAGTTGTTGAAGAATATTATAGAAAAGAGTGTAAAATTGTGCAAAGTTGCAGGTGTTAAAGATAAGACTTAAATAGCAAGAAACATTGAGAGGAATAGAAATTGGAGAAAGGAGGCAACACTATTTTCATCAGCCACTTTAAAGAAAAGGTGATTGATACTTTTTAATGAAAATATTGTTTATGTTTGAAGATAGTGATCTTAAGGTCATAAGTGAAAGGTACAAAGGAAAGTTGAGTTGTAATCTGAAGAGTCTTAAAAGAGAGGTAATGTTTTGTTTGAAGATTTGTCTTGTAGTTTTAAAGTTGTATCCAGAGTGAACATAAAGGTAAAGTAGGTTAAAATATTTTGTGTCAATGGGTAAAGTTGGTAAAAGAATGAAAAAAGAGAGATGTTTTGGAGGAGGAATTTTTAGAAGTTAAGAAACAAATTTTTGAAATGTTAAAGGATTTAAAAAAATATTTTAATGGAAAAAAATGGACAAATGATAAAAGTGTATGATCTTGAAATTGAATTAAGGAATGTTAAAGCATAGAATGAAGCTCTAAAATAAATATTAAAGCTATTTGATGAAATGAAAGAAAATCTAAAAGGATTAGAAGAAGAAAATAGTTTATTGAAGAAAAAAATAATTAAATTGAAAGAAGAAAATAAATGTCTCAATTCAAAACCATCTGTTTGTGATGCTTCGTGTAATACTGAAGACTTGGATTGTTTGGTTGATGAATCAAATGATTTGTGTAATATAGCTAAATTTTATAATGAAGAACGAAAAGATGAAGATAAAAGTGTGTTTGAATCTACAAATTTGAACAATTGTAATGAAAAGAATGTTACTTTGAAAATAATGAAAAGAATGGGATAGAAAGGACGAGGATTGGGAAAGAATGAACGAGGAATGAAAAATCCAATTGAGCCAACAATGAGGCCAAAGTATGAAGGTCTCGAGTATGTCACAGGTAAGGGGAATAATGCTACAAGTTCATGTAAATTTGTTCAAGAAATGAAGAATGTTGAGTGTACACATTGTCATAGGAAAGGTCATACCAAGGATAAGTGTTGGGACTTACACCCTTGCAGTGTGTGTGGTTTGAAAAATCATTGTGAAAAGAAATGTTGGAATAATGTATCAAAATAGATTGTGGATGTCCAACTATGGATTAAGTTGGCAAAACCTTACAAGTATGATCAAGTATAAAATTTTGCATGTGAAAGATAATGACAATCATGGAATGTTGGAAGGCACAAAAATATTGTTGGCAAAACATCTACAAATGGCAAGATTTCAAGAAGTTTCAGATTGAAGTTTTGAAGAACTGCCACAACGGTGGGAGAAAATGAAAGAAAGGCATCATGATCAAAGAAAAGATTTGAAGATCATAACGTTATTGAGCAAGGAAAGTTAGTAAGTCTGCAAACTTGGTTGCAACCACAAGAAAAAGAAGACAAAAGAAGAAATAAGTCAATGAAAAATGAAGAGAAATATAATTGGAAAACACCATAGAATTCATGGTCAAAATTAAGGGGGAGTGTTGGAGATTATTAATTTCTCCCACCTATGAAAAACAAGAAAGATGGGATATTAAATGCAAGTCTTCAAAATTGTGTATTGTATGCAATGTAATAGTTTATTGTATAACAGGTAAAAGGTGTATTGATGATATGATACACAAATCTTCTAGAAAGTTCTTGAGGCTTCTCGTAAGCTCTAAACTTTTCATTTTCTAGAAACATCCAACACCTCTATAAAAGAGCATAAATGTCAATATTTCTGGCAATCAATACGAGTGGGTTTGTGTAGTAACACATTGGGAAAATCTCTTCATTTTATATTTGTGTGTAATTAAAATCCATCCACTTCCAACAGAAGCCTTGTGACATCTGCCTAAAATAGAGGAGGCTCCATAAGAGAAGACAAACGAGAACCATTCCATTAAACCTCATCGCCACAAAAAATTAATGATTACACATTCTCCCAACCATCCTTCATCAATCCTATATTGATCATGATTTAGCACCTCAATCTCCAACTCGTCGACCCTATTAGCCATGTTCGCTTGGTGATTAGCTTCCCCATTCGCTTCTCTATACATGATTGGAAATGTAATCATCGAGTTTATCTAGTTCCCATTGTATAGAAGAGAGAAAATAATTTAGTTTCCATCCATGGAGTCTTTTAGATATCACAACATTAATAGACAATGATGAATTTCTCTCTATCTCAACTTTAGTCAATTTGAGATGTGCACATGATTGTCAACCTAGGAGCAATTTCTATAGCTCTGTTTCATTGTTGGTATCATCTATGAGGTGTTTTGGTGGATTTCTTACCATGGCATATGTCTAACGTGAATGATGCATCCCACCCCAATAGGGCCATAGTTACCTTTTTAGGCCCCATCAAAATTGAGCTTTACCCAATCCAATTGGGTGGGTTCCATTTTTCCTTAGCTTGTTTCTTTTTGAACTCAACACCCCCAACCCTATTAACATGTGGGATTTTAAGTTCTACTCAATTTTTAAACTTATGTCTATCCCAATGAGTTGTTATGTAGCATTGGCGTACCTTAGTATTAACTTTTTTATTTGCAATATCTACAATGGAATTTTCTACATTGTTCAAGAAAGAAAGGAGAGACATTTCCTTCTCCTTAAATAATTTTATGTTTCGTTCTTTCTAGATTTCCCATAAAATTATGGACAAGTTGATGATCCATAAACAACTAAAAATGACTTGCTTGTGGAGAATTGTCTAGGACTATAATAGTCTAAGAATATCATTTTGTAAAACACTTATCCATCTAAGTCTTACACATAACTATCTCCAGGATTCTCGAGAAAAATGATACCCAAGAAGTAGATGATCAGGAGATTCTTCTGCAAATTTACACATGGAACATCTAGAAGGACAAAAAATTCCAAGCTTTTTTAATATGTCACAGTGAAGATTATTTTTTGTAGTATTTCCCAAGAAAACATCATAGCATTAGGAAGGAATAATTTATTCCAACAAAGGTGTATTGGTATTTTTAGTTTTTATCCTTTTAAACGATTATGTAGCCAATTTTTGTCAATTATTTCCCATCTTTGAACAATTTCATCTAAAATAGTCTTCCTCCTCACTCAAAATAAATCTTTGAGCACAAAGGGTCTTCTAAAGCTATGTTTATTTAATGGCAAGAACACCCTCAATCATCATGTTTTTTCAATTCCATAAAATGATACCAAAAGAAAACTCTCTAAGAACATAATCAGTCACACAAATTCCCCACTTAGAAAAAGAGGATTCGTTTAGCCTGATTGAAGAACCCACATTTTTCTAAACTAAGATATCCATTCTAGGAGTACTTCCAAGAAAGAACCATCTATCCATTTATGATCTTCAAAGTTAAATAATATGTGATTCTTGGGTTATAGCTAAGGAGGAAATTCCACATATGAGATCTCTTAGGGAAGGTCCCCATGCGACCACTTAGCTTATTTTGGCTAGCAGCCACTGCTCAACATTTTAAGGAGTATTTTGTGGAGCTAGTGGCCCCATGACTATTTATTTTTTCTACTTACTTTTAAAGAAACAATTTAAATTTAATTTTTTCAATAGTATAACTTTTTTTAATTATTATTTTCCTTTGTCACATTGTTACAAATATCACGGGCATCAGTATTACACGATAGTCTCATCCTATCTCTTCCAAAGTTATAGATTTTTAAGTAGTCAATTGAAGATGAGGTCAATTGTTTATAATTAAGTCTCTTCTAGGTATGTGCAGGATCATGATGGGCCAAAAAGTGGTGATATTTAAGTGATATGATGGCCCATGTGGCTGGCGAATTTTTTTTTACCCCAAATTGATGAAATGAAAAGGGTTTTTAAAGGAGATTCTCAAATTTCCACCAATATAAACTATGCTTTACTTTGAATTTAATAAATAATCATTATTCATTTTCTAAATTACAACTAAAGTCCTAATTGACAGGCTGATTGAAAAAAATATATAGCTTTCAAACGATATCACATTTTTTGAATCTAAAACATGTGTCACATTCTATGCTTCACATACTATAGGATTAAAAAATAAAATCAATTTCATGAAGTTTTGACCAAGTTAAGGTGGTTAGACATACGAGTTTTTTTATTTTTAAAAATTTGTAATAAAAAATTCATAATTAATTATTTACCTGGAAAAAAATTATAAAAAAATATGCATCACATCAGGACGTGAGTCCCCTACTCATATCTAAAATATTATACAAAAATATTATTATTTTATTGTGGTTAGGGTGGTCAGATAGACACCTACTTCTTATTTTTTCCCTAAAATTTAAGTACTACTGCATTGAGATTTCAAATTTTCACCAAATAGATTTATTTTTTTAAATAAACCTAGTAGTTTAGAAATTACTTTCAATTTTCTATAGATTCTATTTTTACATATTTTTGAAATAATATATATAACTTATTCAAATTTTTACGTCAAGTTGCCTAACTCTGATTTTCTGAATTTTATTGCCACTTAAGGGCTTGTTTTTTCCATGATGATCTTGCACATACCCTTCTGCAAGTGACAACAACCTTTAGCTATGATTTAGATACCAATAGACTATAGATGTTGCATACTTATATCATATTCAACTATTAGAATCTTTGGCTAGAGGGAATTCTATCTGGTATCCTACTTTATTTAGAATGGTTGCTGATATAATTTAAGAACTTAAATTTCATTTGCATCATTGGTTACAATTGTTGGCAATTTGGAACAATATTTTGAGAGATAGTTGAGCCGTAAATTTGTAGTTATAGCTCAAAATCATCAAAAAATATAGGTAGTGTACAACACAATGAAAGGGTACATTATTCTTTTTGGAAAAGTTTCACCCCTAAAAATTTAGGTAAAAATAAATATAAAAGAGGAAAAAATAATAATATTTTTTGTTAGTAAAAAGTGGAAAGAAAAAGTGAAGTAAATATTAAAAAAGGAAATGTAATTTGTGGAGCCACATGGCATTTTTTTCCATTTGCAATAGCTGCTTATTTTTAGCCCCCCAATTTTTGCACAACCCATTTTCAATTTTTAAGTAGCTTCCAGAAAAATAGGAAAAGATTCTAAATTATCCTATTCCCATTAATACAAAATTTCATGGGGACACTTAAGCATGGGGACATAGGTTAGGGGATTGCAAGTTCAGAAAATCCTCATATGCTCTTGATTATCTGAATATTTATGTTACAAAATTCTTTGTCCATTTTAACTTAGGGTTGTGAACCACCAAAAATGTAACTCTTGGACCTAGGGAAAAAGGATTCCCTCTACTAGGCCCTTAGGGATTTTCACCCTAGGAGCTCTTGGTGTCTAGGAATAACACTCTTGCTTCTTGGTGGTTACTGGATTTTTGGCGGTTGCATTCAAAGAGGGGTTGATTGATGAATGTTGTCATATGTGTGTGTGTTGTGTCGCTAAAACTGAAAGTAAAATGGTACTAATCTAAATGTATGCAATGTAAACAAAGTAAATCTAAACTAATGAAAACTACTCTAAAATGACCTAAATGTAAGTAATCAGGAAACTAATAGAGGACAAAGGGTGGGCACATGGAAATGTGATATTGTAGATGAGAGGCCCTAGAATCTTCTAGAAAATGTCTAAAATTAGGACACTTACACCAAGTTGGGAGACCTATTTCAATTGTCAAGAAAATTTTCTAGACCAGGTTTCGAGGAAACGGGTACCCAAAAATATAGAAACCCTTTACCGAGCTTAGCACAGGGACAAGCTTGCCAATAGGGGTGACCTAGTCCTCTTGTTACTTTCCATGGATTTAGGGTTTGATTCTGTTGGTCCTAGCTAGTACTTTCTTCTTCTGCAACAATCTGTGTTTGAAACTCCCGAAAGTGACACGCAACTTGTCTTCTTGTCCCTTCTAGGGTTTGATGCTTTGATGTGACTTGAGGGGAATGTTTGTACTTTCTCCAACACTTTGTACTTCATCGAAACTGCATACAAACCCGCAAAAACATGCAAAGACTAAGAGAATGTTGGGGTTAGAAAATAGGGGTTTGCCTAAGTCAAAACCCCTTTGATGGTAACTAAACCCAAATGAGAAAAAAATGAAAGGAAAGTAAGATTGAATGATGCACTTAATATAAATTCTTACCAAACCTTTGTTGTTGATAGTCTGCAACATGAAAGAGTAGCTCCAATGGAGGTTGCTTGTGAAACCCTTGTGCTTGGTTGCTTGCTTTGGAAGACTTGAGTGCTAGAGTACTTGTGATGAGATGTAAAAATGAGCTTGGGAGAGAGAAAAATGAAGGTGAAAACCCTTATTTGTACATGTAAAACCCTACGTGTCCTGAAATGCAACATGATAGGCCGACACTAGGGTTTAGGAGGCAAGATTCTCATTAAAGTTTATCTTAAATTTGAAATTTATGCCAAAAGGAACTAGGTCACCCAAGGTGGTGACCTAGTCCACTTGGGAAATTTTAAGTGGTCGTCAGGAATTAATTTGTGTTTAATGAATTTTATCAACTTTGCCTCCCGAAACACACTTAAGTTAGGACTAAGAGTACATTAAGGGGACAAATTAGCATAGAGAAAGGGTTAATTTAGGGGTGATAAGCCTAGATAAGTGTTAAAATGCATTACAACACTTTACAACACTTTTTCATAAGGCTTAGAAAGGTGTAAGAAGGTGTTGTTTAGGTGAATTATGTTGAAAGGGTCTTAGAAAAGTGATGAAATGTGTTATAAAACTTCACAACACCTTAGTAAAACAACATTAGGTTATTGTTGAATTACAAGCTTATAAGGCTAAATCAAGATAAAACAAGGCCAAAATCCAATGGAAAATGCCAAAATGGGTGAAAAAGTTTCAAAGACTACACTTTTTGGCAACACATTTAGCCCCCACTTTAGTGAGACTATGAAATTACTTCAAACTCACACTAAAGTAGTCGAATCATGTGTATCAAGTGGGATCTAATGTAGTCATGCAAGTAAGGTGAGATGAATCATGATCAAGAAGGATGATCAAGCCCCCAAGACCAAGATCCCATGGAAAACTAAACTTAAGTATAACATATCACACAAGGAGTGATGCGAAAAGTTAGATCAAGCTTCGATCATTTATCCATCTAGTTGTGGATCAGATCTAGGTTGTTTGTCAAAGAGAAAAGGATGTACTCACTCTAGGCTGATGAGACTTTCGGTTTTCCACCGAGTGAGAATTCCAAAAGGTGGTGAGATGGATACAAATGGTTGGTATGCACTCATACACAGAAAGGTAGCTATGGGGAAAGTCGTGCCTCTAGTTGGGCTTCCTGCTAAACCATACCAAAGCTATACCTCTTGATAACTTTGATAATGTGCCACAAAATATAGGGGAGCACTTCATGAGACAAGAAAAGCCTTGGATTCTTATAACCCATGAACAAGTGCAAGACGGCACCATAGGCATGCAAGTTGTGTTATGCAAGGTGGCCATGTATGCACAAAAAAGGTACAAAATGCAAAATGCAAAAAGAGTGTTCTAAGGAGTCTTGTATAGTTCATATGAGGTATTTGACTTAGGGAACATTGTGTTTGATATATCCAAGAGAGGACCAATCAAAGGATAGAAAATTCACAATTTAGGGGATGTAGTGCATCACATCATGCCACTAAGAGGAATGCAATATGCTAAGGTAAGTCACGCATATGAAGGAAATTACACCGAATGTCATCCACAAAGTGATAAATACATCATGTGAAGTGACAAGGCTGCACTAGGAAGCACAAAGAAAGAAAGAGAAAATGCAAATGTAAAAATAAAATAGTGCCAATGTATGCCCCCACTTTAAAGGGATTGCTACACACCGCTTAGTGAGAAATTCCTTTAAAGTAGAGAAAGGAAAAATGTAAAGGAGACATGAGAGACTACTTGAAAATCCCAATGCCAAGTGATAGGTGTACAAGAAATGTTGTGTCATGTGAAAAAGAAGAGAGAAAGAGAAAAGGGGGATATTCCCCCAAAATGAATAACACCAAACACATAAGGGATCTATGGATTTGGGGTCAGTATGTTCATTGCTGCAATGTTTGTTTGAGAGAGCATGAAACTATCATCATTCCCCCAAATACATAGAACTGGAAGAAGAAACAGAGAAAGTGAAAGAAAATGAAAAAGAAGATACAATTTGGGTCAACATGGAAGAGACATGGGATGTCTCGACACTTTGCATCATCCCTAGAAGGACAATAAAAAGAAAATGAAAATGAAAAACGTAAAATAGCCTTGGTTTTGAGTCAACATGAAGGAGACATTGCGGTCTCAATGCCTTGCATCATCCTCAAATGGAAGGAAAAAGAGGAAATAAAAATAAAAAGAGGTTCATTTGGGTCAACATGAAGGAGACATTACGGTTCAATGCCTTGCATCATCCCCAAATGAAAGGAAAAATAATAAATAAAAAGAAAAAGAGGTTCATTTGGATCAACGTGAAGGATAGATTGTGATCTCAATGCCTTGCATCATCCCCAAATGAAAGGAAAAAGAAGAAATACAAAGAAAAAGAGGTTCATTTGGGTAACATGAAGGAGACATTGCAGTCTCAATGCCTTGCATCATCCCCAAATGAGAAGTAAAAGAAAAAGAAAAGGAAAAAGGTGGAAAGGAATGCATGACACATAGAAGAAGGTAGATACATATAGAAGAATGTCACAAAGAGTAAAAAAACATAAAACAAGATGAGGAATACATGACACACCAATGAAAAAAAAGGAAAAAGAAAAAGAAGGACCAGTAAGGTGCATTACTCTTCAAGCAAGTCATCTGCCTCCCAATCTTGCTCAGTATAAAACTCAGGAGGGTGACTAGCAAGAGGAATGACAAGAATTATCAAACTGGCATCAAGATCAATGCTTGTTCTAGGAGAGTTTGTGTGAATTCTCATGGAAGAGGAGAATAGTGAATTCAAGGTTTGGTGTACCTCTTCATTGATGCGATCATTCTCATCATCATCATCTAAGTTGATGACAATGGTGGGTCGTATGACAATATCAGTGGTGGATTGTAAAATGGGTGGTGTGGGAGGTATAGGATTGGGATGCAGGGGTGGAGGAGGAGGATTGATAGGCATGGCCTCGGGCACAGGTGGATTGGGATATGCAGTTTGTTCTTCCTCACGAGATTGGTGGGCGAGAGCATGACGGTGATGCCTACGCTGTCTAGCCTCTTTATTCCTTTATTATTTTTTATCAAGGTGCATGGGGAAGGTATGAGACAATCCACCATAGGTTGTGTATCTTCTCAAAGAGGAGGGACAGGAGAAACTATGGGTGGCTCATCCACCTTCTCCTTACCTTTATATACCTATTTAGTGTGGGGAGGGAGAACATAATTTCTATCATGATCCCTAGGCCTCTTGGATGATGTGGAGGAGGTTTTGGGAGTAGGTTGACTAGGCATATTAGAGTCAGGTGGCAACATGGCTTCATCAAGTATGGGTGAGTCTAAGGTAGAAGGAGGTATGTTGCGTAGAGATAGTTCAGAGATCTTGGCTTTGAACTTTTCATAGGCAATGAAGATGAAGTCCCATCTAGGGGTGATGGGCTCCATAGGCTCAGGCCAAAATACATCTAGGGAAAAGTTACCCTTGGAGGATAAATAATTAAAACCACTATGGTGGATAGTGAATATGTCATTGTCAATGGGAAACTTCACACACTTGTGGATGATGGACGAGACAACTTTCATAGAATGAAGCCATGGGTAGCCAAGTCATAAACAAAATTGGTCTGATTGGGGGATTATGGAAAAGGTAACATCTAATGTTTTTGAACCTATTTGTAATAGGAGGGAAATCAACCCAATCATCGGGTACGCAAAACCATTATGTTTTCTGACCAAAGCATTGGGTCAATTATAGACTTATTGATCAATATTATCTAATACTTGAAACTCTTATGTAATCACATTCTCACCACATGCGGGATCTATGAGTATCCCATTAGTGGGCTTATGATAAATTCGACCAGCTATGTAGAGAGGTCCATTAGGAAGATTTTGTAGTATATCATGTGCAAAAAAGGTAATCTCAAGAGGTCATTTTGTTGGGCCCTTACGATGGATAACGTCTATTTCTCCTACCATTTCATTAATAAGTGTGACATGGTTTATCGGGGGAAGAGAAACAAAATGTAGATCATGTGAATCCACATTCATGACATCAGGTGGTGAAGTTTCACTCAGTTTGACAAATGACACATTATGTTTGGGCATGGGTTTGGTGAAGATTTGCAATTTTTGGTTAGGGGGTGTCATGGATTTATTGATTTTATCATTAACACCAGCAACAAATAGATGGCCTAAATCAATTAGGTCTTACACCAGGTGCTTTAGACGCTTGTATTATTCAGTGTCATGTTCATTTTGATGATGAAAGTAACAATAAGCAATGGCATTGTAAGATGGAGTTAATGGTTTACTGGGATCAGGTGTATGGACAAGAGGTAAAGAGATCATTTTTTGCTGAAGTAATTGGTTCATGGTGTTATGAAGGGTGTCAGACAAGGGTGTGAAGGTATGCTAAGGGTCTCCATAATTAAAGGGCACTACAGACCTAACAACGACCACTTGGTTGTTAACGGGTGGAGGGTTTTGGGATGAAGGGTTAAATTGGAGAAACCCTTTGTTTTGTTTATGGAATGGTTGGGGGTTAGATTCGGAAGAAGCTTTAGAGTTCTCAACTCAACTAGGAGTGGACCATGAGTCATGATGATTAGTAGAATTATGGTAGTCATAGAGTGCTTGACACAGGTGCATAAAAGAGGGAAACTTCATGAGAGTAATTTTATCTTGTAGGGGTGTCACAAGGTTTTCAGTGAACATCTTTTGCAGATGGGTATCTAGTATCTTCACATCAATCAAGGAATAAAGAGTTTGATAACAAAAGATGAAATCAATTGTCTTCTTGTTATTATCTTGTTTGCATTGCATGAGGTCTGCTAAGGTTTTATTTTGGCCCATATGAACTTGGAAGTGATTATTGAAGGCATCCACTAGTTCGTTGAACTTACTAATGGAATTATTAGGTAGGGAGGAGAACCAATCCAAGGTGGCATCTTTAAGAGTCCTTGGGAATAACTTAGCGACCAACTTTTCATCAAGAGCGAAGTCACTGCAAAGGCAGTATAGGCATTGAATTGGTTAGAAGGTTCATCCTTCCCTCCATACTTCTCAAATCTAGGGATCTCATTTCCTTGTGGAAAGGGAGTGCGTAGAATGTCAGGGGATAACAGATTACTATGAATGTAATGGGTAGGGGAGCCATATTGGCTTTGGTTAATGGTGGATGTTTGTTGTTGCATGGAAGTTACATTGTCAAATAGCTGTGTAATAAGAGGGTCACTATAAGTGTTATAAGGTTGA
The DNA here is from genome assembly GCA_007115665.2 of Sequoiadendron giganteum. Classification (NCBI taxonomy): domain Eukaryota; kingdom Viridiplantae; phylum Streptophyta; class Pinopsida; order Cupressales; family Cupressaceae; genus Sequoiadendron; species Sequoiadendron giganteum. Next base: position 850,027,744 of record CM021100.1, on the reverse strand, counting down.
AGGGAGAGAGGTGAAGGGGTGAAGGTGGTGGAAGGGGAAGTGGTAGGGATAGTAAGGGTAGGGATAATGGAAGAGGTGTAAGGGTGGGATGCCACAAGAGAAGTAGAGATTCTAGTGGGGATGGTGAGGGGAGGTACTACATTACTAACCTGTTACATAGTGGTTGTCATGCTAGGAGGTGTATAAGTAGGAATAGAAGAAATGGTTGAAGGGGGAGGAGTAGAAGGTCCTCCTTGGCCAAACATAGGATTGGGTGAGTGAGATGCCTTAGGTGCATGTTTTTCATAGATTTATGCAATCCTCTTCATGACACATAAGTCATCATCACAATCAAGTAAGCAGTGAAGGTTCTTGATGGAAGGGATAGCGGTTCTGGATATGGGTTCAAGGTTGAGTTCATGTTGATAATCAGTGAGATCAACATGGCTATGGAAGATCTTATCATGTGGGAGTTCATTGTTATCATCAGTGGTGTCCTCTATGTGAAAGGAATTGCTAAGGATGGTTTCTAAGCCTAATGCACCATCATCAATACTAGGAGTTGAAGTCGGACGGATCCAAAGATCTAAAACAAGGGTGTTGTTAGTAGATTCCATAGTCCTAGAACTTCGTCTCGCAATTTTATCGACAAAGGAAAACTAAATGCTCAGATAAAGTTCCCTAAGGATGGGGTGTAGGTTAAGGCAATGTAAGAAAAAGTGACAAAAGGGCTTGTCACTAAGATTCTAGAACAAAACGTAGAAAAGAAAAGTCAAGGATCTGTAAGACAGAAAATAATAGATTTTTTTTAAGAATCTGATAGAAAATAGTGCCAAAGGACTAGGTCACCCAATGGGGTGACTTAGTCCTATTAGTGCTATTTTTGAAAAATTCCTCAATTGTTAACTACTATTTATGGATTTTTTGATATTCAAATAAAAAAATAAATGGGAAATGCAAAAAAAATTGTATTTCTTTGCTAAAAATGTAATGCAATGTGCAAGTCTAGCATGCATTTTCACTAAATGGACTTTTTCTACTAACCCTAGGATGCAAACAATACAAATTTTTCAATGCAATGCAAGCTATCTCTAAGATAAATTGAAAAATCAAAAAGATAGCAAATGGTATATCGTCATGTTCACCAAAATGAAACACAAAAAGTGTAACTCTTGGACCTAGGGAAAAAGGATTCCCTCTACTAGGCCCTTAGGGTTTTCCACCCTAGGAGCTCTTGGTGTGTAGGAATGGCACTCTTGTTGCTTGGTGGTTACTGGATTTTCAGCGGTTGCATTCAAAGGGAGGGGCTGATTGATGAAGGTTGTGATATGTGTGTGTGTTGTGTGGCTAAAACTGAAATTAAAATGATACTAATCTAAATGTATGAAATGTAAACAAAGTAAATCTAAAATAATGTAAACTACTCTAAAATGACCCAAATGTAAGTAATCTGGAAACTAATAGAGAAGGACAGAGGGTGTGCACCTAGAAATAAGATATTGTAGATGAGAAGCCCCAAAATCTTTTTGAAAATGTTTGAAATTAGTAGGTCACTTACGCCAAGCTGGGTGACCTAGTCCACTTGTCAAGAAACTTCTCCAGATTAGGTTTCGGGGAAACCCTTTTTTGGGCTTAGCACAGGGACAAGGTCACCAATACCGGCAACCTATTCCTCATAATGCTTTCCGAGGATTTAGGGTTTGATTATGTGGGTCCCAGCTAGTACTTTCTTCTTCTACAACAATCCGTGTTTGAAACTCCTGAAAGTGATTTGCAACTTTTCTTCTTGTTCCTTCTAGGGTTTGATGCTTTGATGTGACCTTAGGGGAATGTTTTTACTTTCTCTAACACTTTGTACTTCACCAAATGTGCATATAAACCTGCAAACACATGCAAAGACCAAGAGAGTGTTGGGGTTAGGAAATAGGGGTTTTCCTAAGTCAAGCCCCTTTGATGGTAACTAAACCCAAATGAGAAACAAATCAAAGGAAAGTAAGATTGAATGATGCACTTAATGGAAATACTTACCAAAGCTTTTTTGTTGATTGTCTACAACATGCAAGATCAGCTCGAATGGAGGTTTCTTGTGAAACCCTTGTGCTTGGTTTCTTGCTTTGGAAGACTTCAGTGCTAGAGTACTTGTGATGAGATGTAAAAATGAGCTTGGGAGAGAGAAAAATGAAGGTGAAAACCCTTATTTGTACATGTAAAACCCTACGTTTCCCGAAATGCAACATGATAGGCTGACACTAGGGTTTAGGAGGCAAGATTCTCGTTAAATTTTATTTTAAATTTGAAATTTATGCCAAAAGGGACTAGGTCGCCCAAGGTGGCGACCTAGTCCACTTGGGAAATTTCAAGTGGTGGTTGGGAATTAATTTGTATTTAATGAATTTTATCAGCTTTGCCTATCGAAACACACTTAAGTTGGGATGAAAACATTAAGGGGACAAATTAGCATAGAGAAAGGGTTAATTTAGGGGTGATAAGCCTAGATAAGTGTGAAAATGTATTACAACACTTTACAACACTTTGTCATAAGGGTTAGAAAGGTGTAAGAAGGTGTTGTTTAGGTGAATTATGTTGAAAGGGTCTTAGAAAAGTGAGGAAATGTGTTACAACACTTCACAACACCTTAGTAAAACATCATTAGGTTATTGTTGAATTGCAAGCTTACAAGGCCGAATCAAGGTAAAACAAGGCCAAAATCCAATGGAAAAGTCCAAAATGAGTGAAAAACTATCAAAGACCACTTTTTGGTGACACATTTAACCCCCACTTTAGTGAGAGTATGAACTTACTTCAGACTCACACTAAATTAGCCGAATCATGTGTTGAGCAAGATCTAATGTACTCATGCTAGTAAGGTGAGATGACTCATGATCAAGAAGGATGATCAAGCCCCCAGGACTAAGATCCCATGGAAAAATAAACATAAGTATAACAGATCACACAAGGAATCATGTGAAAAGTCAAATCAAGCTTCGATCATTTTCCTATCTAGTTGTGGATCAGATCTAGGTTGTTTGTCTGACAGAAAAGGATGTAGTCACTCTAGGCTGATGAAAATTTCAATTGTCTATCGGGTGAGAATGCCAAAAGGTGGTGAGATACATACACATGGTTGGTATGCACTCACACACAAAAATATGGCTATGGAGAAAGTCATGCCACTAGTTGGGCTTCCTACTCAACCATACCAAAGTTATACCTCCTGTAACTTTGATAAGGTGCCACAAAATACAACGGTGTGGTTCATGAGACAAGAAAAGCCTTGGATGATTAGAATCCCTGAACAAGTGCAAGATGGCACCATAGGCATGAAATTTTTGTTATGCAAGGTGGCCATGTATGCACAAAAAAGGTACAAAATGCAAAATGAAAAAAGAGTGTTCTAAGGAGTCTTGTATAGTTCATATGAGGTCTTTGACTTAGGGAACATTGTGTTGAATGTCTCCAAGAGAAGATCAATCAAAGGATAGAAAATTCACAACTTAGGGGATGTAGTGCATCGCATCCGGCCACTAGGAGGAATGTAATATACTAAGATAAGTCAAACTTATGAAGGACATTACATTGAGTGTTGTCCACAAAGTGAGAAATATATCATGTGAAGTGACAAGGCTGCACTAGGAAGCATAGACAAAGAAAAAGAAAAAGAAAATTAAAAAAGAAAATAAAATAGTGCCAATGTATGCCCCCACTTTAAAGGGATTTCTACACACCGCTTTGTGAGCAATTGCTTTAAAGTAGAGAAATGAAAAATGAAAAGGGGACATGAGAGCCTACTTGAAGAGCCCAATGTCAAGTGATAGGTGTCCAAGAAAGGTTGTGTCATGCATAAAAGAAGAAAGAAAGAGAAAAAGGGGATATTCCCCAAAATGAAAAACACCAAACACATAAGGGATCTATGGATTTGGGGTCAGTATGTTCATTGCTGAAATGTTTGTTTGAGAGAGCGCAAAACTATCATCATTTCCCCAAATACATAGAATTGGAAGAAGACACAGAGAGATCGAAATAAAATGAAAAAGAAGTCAATTTGGGTCAACATGGAAGAGACATGGGATGTCTCAATGCTTTGCATCATCCCTAGAAGGAAAATAAAAAGAAAAAGAAAAATAAAAATGTAAAAGAGCCTTGTTTTTGAGTCAACATGAAGGATACATTGTGGTCTCAATGCCTTGCATCATCCACAAATGAAAGTAAAAAGAGAAAATAAAAATAAAAAGAGGTTCATTTGGGTCAACATGAAGGAGACATTGCAGTCTCAATGCCTTGCATCATCCCAAAATTAAAGGAAAAAGAAGAAATGAAAAGAAAAAGAGGTTCATTTGGGTCAACATGAAGTAGACATTGCAGTATCAATGCCTTGCATCATCCCCAAATGAAAGGAAAAATAAGAAATAAAAAGAAAAAGAGGTTCATATGGGTCAACATGAAGAACACATGTGGTCTCAATGCCTTGCATCATCCCCAAATGAGAAGTAAAAAAAGTAAAAGGCGAAAAGTGGAAAGGCATGCACAACACATAGAAGAAGGTAGATACATATAGAAGAATTTCACAAAGATTAAGAAAAAATAAAACAAGACAAGGAATACATGACACACAAATGGAAAAAAAGAAAAGAAAAAGAAAAAGAAGGACCAGTAAGGCACATGTGCATTACTCTGCGAGCAAGTCACTCATCTCCCAATCTTGCTCAGTATAAAACTCGGGAGGGTGACTAGTGAGAGGAACAACATTAATTGCCAAACTGGCATCAAGATTAACACTTATCTTAGGAGAATTCTCTTGAATTCTCATGGAAGAGGAGAATAGTGAATTCAAGGTTTGGTGTACCTCTTCATCGATGCGAGCATTCTCATCATCATCATCTAAGTTGATGACAATGGTTGGTCGTATAACAATATCAATGGTGGCTTGTAAAATGGGTGGTGTGGGAGGTATAGGATAAGGCTGCAGGGGTAGAGGAGGAGGATTGGCAAGCATGGCCTTGGGCATAGGTGGATTGGGATCTGCAATTTTTTCTTCCTCACAAGATTGGTGGGCGAGAGAATGAAGGCGATGCCTACGCTGTCTAGCCTCTTTATTCCTTTTTAATTTTTGGTCAAGGTGCATGGGGGAAGGGATGGAACAATCCACCATAGGTTGTGTATCATCTTGGAGAGGAGGGATAGGAGGAACTATGGGTGGCTCATCCACCTTATCCTTAGCTTTATAGACATGTTTAGTGCAGGTAGGGAGGAAAAAATTGCTATTATGATCCCTAGGCCTCTTGGATGATGTGGAGGAGGTTTCAAGAGTAGGTTGACTAGGCATTTCAGAGTTGGTGGAAACAAGGCTGCATCAAGGATGGGTGCGTCTGAGGTAGAAGGAGGTATGTTGTGCAAAGACAGTTTGAAGATCTTCTTGGCTTTGAACTTTTGATAGGAAATGAAGAAGAAGTCTTGTCTAGGGGTGATGGGCTCCATAAGCTCAGGCCAAAAGACACCCAGGGAAAATTTACCCTTGGAGGATAAAGGATTAAAACCACTATGGTGGATAGTGAATATGTCGTTGCCAATGGGAAACTTCACACACTTGTGGATGATGGACAAGACCGCTTTCATAGAATGAAGCCATGGGTGGCCAAGTTGTAAATGAAATTGGTTTGATTGGGGGATAATGGAAAAGGTAACATCCAATTTTTTTGGACCTATTTGTAATAGGAGGGCAATCGATCCAATCGTCGAGCATGCAAAACCATTATGCATTTTGATGAAAGTAGTGGGTCAATTATAGACATCTTGATCAATATTATGTAATACTAGAAACTCTTTTGTGATCACATTTTCACTACATGCGGGATCTATGAGTATCCCATTAGTGGGCTTATCATAAATTTGACTAGCTATGTAGAGAGGTCCATCAAGAAGATTTTGTAGTATATCATGTGCAGAAAAGGTGATCTCAAGTGGTCCTCTTATTGGGCCCTTATGATGGATAACATCTATTGCTCCTACCATTTCATTAATAGATGTGACATTGGTTATCAGGGGAAGAGAAACAAAATGTAGATCATGTGAATCCACATTCATGACATCAGTTGGTGAATTTTCACTCAGTTTGACAAATGACACATTATGTTTGGGCATGGGGTTGGTGAAGATTTGCAAGTTTTGGTTAGGGGGTGCCACAGATTTATTGCTTTTATAATTAACACCAATGTCAGATAGATGGCCTAAATCAATTAGATATTAAACTAGGTGCTTTAGATGCTTGCATTATTTAGTGTCATGTCCATTTTGATGATGAAAGTAACAGTAAGTAGTGGCATTGTAAGATGGAGGTAATGGCTTATTGGGATCAGGTGTATGGATGGGAGGTAAAGAGATAATTGTCTACTGAAGTAATTGGGTCATGGTGTTATGAAGGGTGTCAGGCAAGGGTGTGAAGGTACGCTTAGGGTCTCTATAGTTAAAGGGCACTACAAACCTAACAATAGCCACTTGGTTATTAACGAGTGGAGGGTTTTGGGATGATGAGTTAAATTGGAGAAACCCTTTTTCTAGTTTACAGAACGGTTAGAGGTTGGATTGTGAAGAAGCTTCATGCTTCCCAACTCGACTATAAGTGGACCGTGAGTCATGACTACTAGTAGAATTATTGTCGTCACAAAGTTCTTGACATAGGTACATAAAATAGGAGAACTTCATGAGAGTAAGTTTATCTTATAGGTGTGTCACAAGGTTTTTGGTGAACATATTTTGCAGATGGGTATCTGGTATCTTAACATCAATCAAGGAATAAAGAGCTTGATAACGAGAGATGAAATCAGTTATCTTCTTGTTATTATCTTGTTGGCATCGCATGAGGTCTGCTAAGGTTTACTTTGGGGACATATGAACTTGGGAGTGATTAATAAAGGCATCCACTAATTCGTTGAACGTACTAATGGAATTATTAGGCAAGGAGGAGAACCAGTCCAAGGCGACATATTTAAGAGTCCTGAGGAATAACTTAGCAAGCAACTTGTTGTCAAGAGCGAAGTCATTGCATAGGGTATTATAGGCATTGGCATGGTTAGAAGGATCACCCTTCCTTCCATACTTCTCGAATCTAGGGATCTTTATTCCTTGTAGCAAGGGAGTGCATAGGATGTCAAGGGATAATGAATTACTATGAACATAGTGGGTAGGGGAGACGTATTGGCTTTGCTTAATGGTGGATATTTTATGTTGCATTGAATTTATAGTGTGAAATAGCTATGTAATAAGAGGGTCACTATAAGTGTTATGAAGTGGAAGGGAGAGAGGTGAAGGGGTGAAGGCGGTGGAAGGGGAAGTGGTAGGGATAGAAAGGGTAGGGACAATGGAAGAGGTGTAGGGGTGGGATGCCACAAGAGAAGTAGAGATGCTAGTGGGGATGGTGAGGGGAAGTACAAAATTACTAACTTGTTTCATAGTGGTTGTCACACTAGGAGGTGTATAAGTAGGAATAGAAGCAACGGTGAGGGGAGAGGAGTAGAAGGTGTTCCTTGGCCAAACATAGGAGTGGGTGAGTGAGATGCCTTAGGTGAATTTTTTTCATAGATTTCTATAATCCTCTTCATGACACATAAGCCATCATCACGATCAAGTAAGCGGTTTTGGATATGGGTTCAAGGCTGAGTTCATGTTGATAATCAGTGAGATCAACATGGATATGGAGGACCTTATCATGTGGCAGGTCATTGTTATCACTGGTGGTGTCTTCTATGTGCAAGGATTTTCTAAGGATGGTTTCTAAGCCTAATGCACCATCATCAATACTAGGAGTTGAAGTTGGAGGGATCCAAAGATCTACAACAAGGGTGTTGTTAGTAGATGACATGGTCCTAGAAATTTGTCTCATAATTATATCAGAAAGGAAACACTAAATGCTCAGACACGGTTCCCTAAGGCTGGGGTGAAGGCTAAGGCAATGTAAGCAAAAGTGACAAAATGGCTTGTAACTAAGATTCTGGAAGAAAACATAGAAAATAAAGCCAGGGATCTATAAGATAGAAAATACTGTAAAAATTCTACGAATTTGACAAAAAATAGTGCCAAAGTAATAGGTCGCCCAGTGTGGCGACTCAGTCCTAGTAGTGCTATTTTTAAAAAATTCTTGAATTGTTAACTACTATTTATTCTTTTTCTGATATTCAAATACAAACAGAAATGAGAAATACAATTTTTTTTGTATTTGTTTGCTAAAAATGTAATGCAATGTGCAAGTCTAGCATGAATCACTAAATGAACTTTTTCTACAAACCCTATGATGCAAACAATACAAATTTTTCAATGCAATGCAAGCTATCTCTAAGATGAAATGAAAAATCAGAAATCTAGAAAATAGTCTATGGTTAGGTTCACCAAAATGAATCACCAAAAATGTAACTCTTGGACCTAGGGAAAAAAGATTCCCTCTACTAGGCCCTTAGGGTTTTTCACCCTAGGAGCTCTTGGTGTGTAGGAATGGCACTCTTGTCACTTGGTGGTTACTAGATTTTCGGTGGTTGCATTCAAAGGGAGGGGCTGATTGATGAAGGTTGTGATATGTGTGTGTGTTGTGTGCCTAAAATGGAAAGTAAAATGATACTAATCTAAATGTATGCAATGTAAACAAAGTAAATCTAAACTAATGCAAACTACTCTAAAATGACTTAAATGTAAGTAATCTGGAAACTAACAAAGAAGGATAGAGGGTGTGCACTTGGAAATGTGATATTACAGATGAGAGGCCCTGAAATCTTCTAGAAAATGTCTAAAATTAGAAGGACACTTACGCCAAATTGGGTGACCTAGTCCATTTTTCAGGAAACTTTTCCACACCAGGTTTTGAGGAAAAGGGTACCCAAAAATACAAAAACCCTTTTTTTGGCTTAGCACAAGGACAAGGTCACCAATAGGGGTGACCTACTCCTCTTGATTATTTTTGAGGATTTAGGTTTTTATTCTGTGGGTCCTAGCTAGTACTTTCTTTTTCTGTAGTAATCAATGTCTAAAACTCTTGAAAGTAACCTGCAACTTGTCTTCTTGTTCCTTCTAGGGTTTGATGCTTTGATGTGACTTGATGGGAATGTTTGTACTTTCTCCAACACTATGTACCTCACCAAATCTGCATACAAACTTGCAAACACGTGCAAAGACCAAGAGAATGTTGGGGTTAGGAAATAGGGGTTTGCCTAAGTCAAACCCCTTTGATGGTAACTAAACCCAAATGAGAAACAAGTCAAAGTAAATTAATATTGAATGATGCACTTAATGGAAATGCTTACCAAACCTGTGTTGTTGATGTTCTGAAAAATGCAAGAGCAGCTCCAATGGAGGTTGCTTGTGAAACCCTTGTGCTTGTTTTCTTTCTTTTGAATAATTGAGTGCTAGAGTACTTGTGATGAGATGTAATAATGAGCTTGGGAGAGAGCAAAATGAAGGTGAAAACCCTTATTTGTACATGTAAAACCCTAATTTTCCCGAAATGCAACATGATAGGTTGACACTAGGGTTTAGGAGGCAAGGTTCCCATCAAATTTTATTTTAAATTTGAAATTTATGACAAAAGGGACTGGGTCACCCAAGGTGGTGACCTAGTCCACTTGGGCAATTTCAAGTGGTGGTCGGGAATTAATTTGTGTTTAATGAATTTTATCAGCTTTGCCTCTTGAAACACACTTAATTTAGGACTAAAAGTACATTAAGGGGTCTAATTAGCATAGAGAAAGGGTTAATTTAGGGGTGATAAGCCTAGATAACTATGAAAATGTATTACAACACTTTTTCATAAGGCTTAGAAAGGTGTAAGAAGGTGTTGTTCAGGTTGATTATGTTGAAAGGGTCTTAGAAAAGTTAGAAAATTTGTTACAACACTTCACGACACCTTAGTAAAACATCGTTAGGTTATTGTTGAATTGCAAGCTTACAAGGCCAAATCAAGGTAAAATAAGGCCAAAATCCAATGAAAATGGCCAAAATCAGTGAAAAAGTGTCAAAGACTACACTTTTTGGCGACACAGGTTGGTGTGCATATTCTAAACCATCTCAAATTCAAGCACTTTGTTCTTAGAAAAGGGATTTATCAAGCCTTATCCGCTCTCATATATAGGCTTGCATATTGTATCCCAAGCAATCAAAGGAATTTTATTTTTCTCCAATGTAACTTTCCAAGAAAATTTTCTCATGTTTTGATTTAATCTTTGATTCATAGTCATTGGGATTTTGAGGCAAGAAAGTAGAAATATTGGTATTGCAAAAATAATATGTAGCCTTATACATAATTAATCTTTCAACATAGGAAAGTCACCGACACTTCCAAAACGAGATCTTTTTGTTACATTATGTAAGCACTAATCTGAAAAAATTCCTAAACCTCAACAAATATTAGCATGGGTTAGTTTAAACCAACAAAATAAAGTGCTCCTATGGGATACCTAAACATGGTGCATATGCAAATAAGAAAATAAAATAACCCAAGTAGATAAATGTAAGCATATACAAGCATGTTCATACCTTATCCGATAGTGGAGGTGGTGCTCCTTTGATGTGAAAAGGATGCCATTTCACACCCCCTTGATAAGCTTCCAATGATGAAGATGCAATGATGCAAGTGATGGAGATGAAAAGTGCCTATAGTGCAAATGCATGAGATTGTGGATGGATTTGAAGTAGAAGTGGCTTCTATTTATAGGTTGAAGAGTTAAAGATTGGAGAAATAGGAGGGTTGTGGGACTAAAGAAGAGCCAATGAGATTGGGACACTTGTCTCAAATATATTGGATGAAAGTGGAGCACATTTTGGGGAATGTGCAAGAGGAAAGGAGGATGGAAGAGAAATAAATGCATATGGTTGAAGATGTGAGAGGATGTAAGAAGCATAAATATGGATGTAAGAGGAGTTAATGCACGTGGTTGAAATTGTTTGGGTAAGAAAGTCAAATAAAGGGAGTTAATGAGGGAATATTCCTTAGAATGTGCTTTTGAGAGGATAAATGAGGTAATTAGTTAATTAAAATAATTGATTTTCATGTGCAAGTGGGTTGGTTAATCAGGGGGTTTAGTTTGACCAAGGTTGAATCAAAACCTAGAGAATGGGTAATGAGGGTTAGGAGGTGATTAAAGTTAATTAATTTGGAATTTAATTAACTTTGAGTGGGTCAGGGGATTTCATTTATTTAATCAAATAGGAGGCCTATGGGGATAGATTGATTCATTTAATTAAATTAGATGAACATTGGTGAATTAATCCAATAAACTTATTTATTTGATTAATAGAGGAATTTAATGATAATTGATTGGAATTGGATGAACTATGTCAGTTAGGATTATCTACATGTCTATATTTTTTCCCTCTTTGAAGAAATGTACGTTTTGTGTTGGTTCAAAGAATAATATTTCCAAGATTGAATTCATTTTTTATTTTTTTCAGATGCTCCAATGGAAATAAGTATGCTAGTACACTACCCCCTCAAGAGATCGAGCTAAAATTTCAATTTTAGGGTCAATCTTGTGACAAAAAGGTTCAAGATGGATGTATGGATTGTTAGACTAACATATCTATATGATAGTGATGATGCTAATGAGATATTTTTTAAGATGCTTAGAATAATAAATCTATATTATCCAAAACAACTTAATTGATGATGTAATGCATGTGAGATGGATGATGTTTCCTATTATGATGATATGTATGAGTATGTAGGATGTATGCATGCCATGATACCATGTTAGTGTGAAAGAGGATAGAAGAATGAGAGGGATCCACCATTGATTCTAAGAAGATGCATAAGTCCAACAAGTCTATGAGTTGTCAAGACTTTATTAGATATGATGATGAATGATGATGATGTATTGCTTACCCAGGGATTGGGGATGTGAAGAGAATAACTTTCCTTATATTTGATAACACACATAGATATGATATATGAAGGTACAAACCACCAAGATGGTGTTGTATCTAGTGAGATGGAATTTGACTTGACAAACAAATATGAGTATCCTTGTTCACACTCGGCATACAAAACCTTATTAGGATGTACTTTGAACATTTCAAACATCTTAGACCAAAACATAGAAAGAAAAAACCACCCAATGTAATAGTCAATGAGGTATCCAAAACATCTCACTACACACCGAATAAAATTTTTCTGACCAAGGTTATATTACAAGAATATCCAACAAATGCAGCAAACAAAAGATAATGATCAATGCCCCAATCCTTCCTCTTTAAATCATATTGATTAGACATCATTGAGAGGTCATTGGAATGAGCACAATAAGATAAATCAAAAGAAAATATCAAGTACACAAACAAGTCAATGTTCTTCATACCTCTAGCCAAGATTAAACTACAGTGATTCCTGATGTTGATTTCCATTGTAGGAAGGATGCATCCTAGGACATGATGTTATCAGATGATTTTGGAATTAACTAGATGATAGGATATTGATGTGAAGAGATGACCAACTTGTTTACCTACTGACCTAGACTTGAAACCTTGCCATTTGAGTTTACACTTTCAATTTACTATACTTGTTTCCGATTGTTTTGCCAAAGGTTGAAGGTGATGATTAACTTATTATGAGTGGATGCTTATTTCATGTTAATGTTGAAATGGGATGGATGATTTTGGGTTTTTTTAATGTTTTTGGTATTTTGAAATGTTTTGAGGCTATTTTGGGATTTTCAAGATGTTCTACAAATGTTTTAATTTTCAAATTTTTTAATGTTTCTATGTTTTTTGAGATTTTGACCAAGAACCTAACCTAAAGACCTATCCTAGGGGCCTCGGGGGATGACCAAATATTATCCTTTCCTACATTATACATGTAGAGACCATGTAGTTTGACTAACACATACCCATTTATTGATGAAAATGTGAACATGTGGATTGTTGGTTTATTATGACAGACTCCTAAGGACTGACATAATGTCTCAGGGAATGATCAAAGATTAGCCTTGCCTACATTCAAGCTCAGAGATGACGTAGTTTGACATGTCTGCTTTGTTTTTGAATTTTTCTATTTTTGACCTATTTTTTTATTTTTGATATGTGTTGGATGTTTTTTGGATATATGAATGTTTTTGGATTTTTTTTATTTTAAGGAAGATTTCAATGATATACATAAATTTGATCCAATGTAGGTATAATAATATGCCCCCAGCGTGATGTGATAGACTAACTCGATATAGGTAGGGAAAAATGACCTTAGGAATGTGCCAAGTAGTACTAGGAGAGAACATGATACTGACACAAGATCAAGCTTTGATACAGATGTGGATGGGTGAATGGGAGGATCAATGGAATGTGATGGAAAATGATGGAAGGCGATGGTAGGTGATACAAAACAAGTCAAAGAATTCATGGTGGATGGAAAGTGCTTATTTACACAAGGTGCCTATTTTCTAGGTTTTCACCAAGGCACTTACCCAAAGCGCCACTGAAGTGGTTTTCACTAGAGGACGATTTTTTTCTTTACTATTTTCAATCATTTTTTTAATTTTTTAATTTTTTGATTATTTTGATTTTTTGAATTTATACCTTGCAAGCTTAGGCATAAATTTTTTTGAGATGGGAGCTATTGATATATAGGCTCCTGTAGAGGCTCACCATCTAGTGTTGACAATTGATATGCTCCTGATTTGTAACTTGTCATGATGATGAAGAGTCCCAATCAGTTGGGTTCAAACTTGTGTTTGTTGTCTGGATTTGGCACATTCTTCTGGTTTTATTTCAACATGAGCTCTCCAACCTAGAAGGGTTGACTCTTGATATTCTTATTATAGCTCATTTTGAGGTGGTTTTGATAGACCTATAGGTGGTTTAAAGAATCCATGTGCCACTCATCTAGTAGTTCTAGCTTGTTCAATCGTGACACCTGATATTCTTCATCAGTAAGGAGATTCTGCATTGATATTCTTAAGGATGGGAGATCGATCTCAATGGGAAAGATGGATTTTGATGCATAGACTAGGGAGAAGGGTGTTGCACCTATTGGAATGCAAATACTTGTTTGGTAGGCCCATAAGGCAAGATCTAGCTATAGATGCCAGCCACGACCAGCTTCATTGACTATTTTCTTTAGGATTTTTAATATGGTTTTATTCAGAGCCCTAGCTTGGTCGTTACCCTGGGGGTAGTATGGGGTGGAAAAGGGATGTTGGATATTGAATTTTTGGTATAGCTCTCAAACATCTTGGTTTTTGAAGGGAGTTCCATTATTTAAGATAAGGGCTTGAGGAACACCATAATGACATATAAGGTAGTTCAAAATCAACTTGGCAATCTACTTTCCTATAATATAGGTCATGGGAATAGCCTCTACCCACTTCATGAAGTATTTCATAGTAGTGATAATGAACCTGTTTCCATTAGATGAGGTGGGAGAGATTTTACCGATGAGATTGAGCCCCCATTATGAAAAGGGCCAAGGTGTTATAATCGATTGGAGCTCTTGAATTGGTGCATGGATGAGGTCCCCATGTTGTTGACATTGTAAACATATTTGGACATGTTTATGAGCTTCCTTTTCCATTGTAGGCCAATAATACCCAATCCTTAGCAGTTTCTTAGCCAAGTTCATACCACTAGAATGCAAACCACAAATACCATTTTATACCTCGGTTAAATCAGTCAAAGCTTCCTCAAGGTTAAGGCATCTCAAAAGGGTTCCTTCAATACTTCTACAATACAGGGTGTCACTTAAGATTAAAAAAATGGGATGAATTCTTGATAAAGGTTCTTTTGAGGTTTGAGGTGATGTCAGCGAGGAGGACTCCTATTTTTCAGGTAGGTGTATATGTCATGGTAAAAAGGATCATTGGCACCAATGATTTCACACACAAACTCAAAATTTGGTACAAGAAGTTTCTCTACTAGGAATTCTTATTTAGGGACGTTGCATGGGATATCCAATAATGATCCAATTGTAGCCATGGAATCCATTGCTCTATTGTTTACCCTTGGTATCTACTCAAATGTGATGTCGATGAAGAATTCCTTGAGATCCTCCATCAGTTTATTGTATAAGGTAAGTTTGTCATCCTTCATTTGGTACTCATCATTGACCTGATTGATAATCAATTGTGAGTCTCCATAGACCTTAAGTGCCATGATTTTCCATTGTACTGCAATCCAAATTCCTATGACAAGGGCCTCATACTCAACGATGTTGTTAGTGCAAGGGAAAGATAGCCTATATGATTTTGGGATGCAATCCCCTTATGGTTTGATGAAGAAGATTCCAACTCTTGACCCATGTTGAGTATATGACCCATTGAAGTACACCTTCCAATGATCTGCTACACTGAGATTAAAAATTGACTCACCGAGAACTCTGACACTAATGTGTTCTCTACATATATCAGCGCCTCATCTAGTTGGTCTACAATTACCTATCCCTTAATCGCTTTCCACTCCACATATTCATTCATATTTTGTTAAGATCATAACCCACTTAGCAATTTATCCTATGAGTGTTTCTTTAGAGAGTAGATACTTGAGAGGGTCTATTTTGGTGATGAGCTTTATTTGATGAGTAAGCATGCAGTGTCTAAATTTATGTGAGGAAAATAATACTACAAGGCAAGCTTTCTCGATGAATGTGTAGTTTAGCTCGTGCCCCACCAAGGTTCTACTAATATAGTAAATGGCTCTCCCTTTTCCTATTTCATCGTGTTGTGCTAGAAGACTACCAAAGGCTACCATTGTCATTGATATGTACAAGATCAATGGTTTGTTTGGGATTGGTGGCATGAGGACTGGTGGTGTTAGCAAGTATTCTTTGATTTTATTGAATTCTTGGTCGCGTTTGTCATCACACCTATATGCTTACCCCTTATGGAGTAGATGAGAATATGGGATGGCTTTGTCTACTAACTGTTCTATGAATCTACGAAGGGATTGGAGTCTTCCCTGCAAGCCCCTTAATTTATTCAATGTCCATGGTGCCTCCATTTCAAGGATTTCTTGGACCTTTGCAAGGTCTATCTCGATTCCCCTCATTGATACAATATACCCTAGAATTTTTCCTAATGTGACACCAAATACACATTTCTTAGGATTTAGCCTTACCTTGTATTCTTCCAGTCTATCAAAGATAGATCCTACTGTTGCTATGTGGTCTTGACACTTTCTTGATTTGGCTAGTATGTCATCCACGTAGTCTTCTATAGATTGATGGATCATGTCATGTAAAATAAGACTCATAGTCCTTTGGTAGGTAGATCTAACATTTTTTAACTGAAATGGAATCATGTTCCAACAGTATGTGCCCCATGGATAGGTGAAGGCTATTTTATGTTGATCATCCTTTGCTATTATAATTTGATTGTACCTTAAAAACCCATCCATTAATGATAGAATTTCATGTCCTACTGTTAGATATATAATCATGTCTATGTTGGGGAGAGGGAAATCATCCTTAGGGCATGATTTGTTTAGGTCCCTGAAGTCTGTGCAGATTTAGATGCCCCTAGTAGGCTTAGAAATGGGTACAAGGTTAGAAACCAATTTAGGGTAGTCAATGGGTCATATGAAACCAACTTTAAGGAGTTTCTATAGCTCAAGTTTGACCAACAATGCGATTTGTTGATGCATCTTTCTTAATTTCTATCTTACCTATTTTGCCTCTATATAGACTGCTAGATGATGAATGACCACCTCAGGATCAAGACCTAGCATGTTAGCATAGGTCCATGTAAAATTTACTTTCCTTTCTTTCAAAAATGCAGCTAGAATTTCTTGTTGCTTAGTCAGAAGCGATTCTGCATAGAAAGTGATGTGTGGTGTCTCTTTAGTTCCTAGATTGATTGGGTTGCATTTTTCTACTAGTACTGCTAATTTTTCTTAATGGATGGAACTAAGGGGAAGATTGAATCCCTCATCCTTTAGCACCTCAGAGAGGTTTTCACCATTGGATACATCCTTTCTTTTTACTATTTTTGGATCAGAAAGTGCCACAATGTGGTTTTCACTTAAAGATATACATGTTATTCTTAAATTTTCTATTTTGTGATTTACAGATTCAATCATTTCCCCAGAGTATGTATGTTTTTCTAGCTCAATATCAAACTCTATTTTGTGATCTCCATACAGTAGAGTATCCTTGAGTCCCATGAATTTTGAGAGAGCCTCATCATTTTTGAATGTGTCTAAGATCGGTGGTCCTCGTTAGTCACAACCTATTAATTGGGGGTAAACAAGCTTTAGTTCAGTGGTTTGGTTACTCGACTCAAAAGACATGGTAGTGATCATAAGAAGGGAGGAATCCTCAAATTACATGGGCAAGTCAGAGATGGAATCTTTAGCACATATGTTGGTTATATCAAATGTATAGTTGTCTAGGGGAAGACCAATGGATACTGATAATTGAGGAGGAGCTTTGACTATTTTAACCTTAACACTTTTTCCAACTATGGTTATCTTCTGAGGGGTGCATTCAAGGCCAATATTTTTAAGAGGCTTCTCAATAATGATAGGTTCAAACTGACCATTATCATTTTGCCCAAGCCTTCCATTTTTATTGTAGCCCATGTCAAGCATTAGCTAGAAACCTTTGTTGCTTTCATCCATAGGGAGATCTGGTGAGTGCCTTTCATCTTGATATAATAGGCTTGATATATCTTTCTCATCTACTACCTCTTTACTTAGGTCTTCCCACCTTTTGAAAGTGGACAGCTCTGCTTTGAAGATTTGAGATGTTAGGTCAATTGGCTATGATTTTCCATGGGTTCTAGGAGATTGAGGTAACTCTCCTACCACAAAGGAACTCCTTTTCATTTTATAGTATCCACATCCATTATATTGGGTAATAACTTTAACATTGGGGATGTCCGAAATTGAGGGTCTCTTTGTCTTAGAAGTAGAGGCTAGGGTGGATTGGTCAATATAAGGAGATGTGGGTCCCTCATCATTTTTGGGACTTGGGGGATCTTATAATTCTTGGCCTCTAGGTTTTTGCAATAATAAAAAGGCTCTTGATCACCATGGATTGTGACTTCTTGGTTTTCATAGGGGAATTTGACACATTGATGGAATGTGGATGCAATAGACTAAATCTCGTGGATCCATGGGTGTCCGAAGAGAATATTATAGGGAATTTCAAGGTCAAGAAATTGGCAAGTGGTCTCAATGATTGTTGGCCCCACTTGAATGGGGAGTTCGATGGTGCCTTGGGACACCTATTCTTGATCATCATAGGCTCTGCTAGTGATGTCTTTTCCCTTTTCAATGGCATCTTTTGAGAATCCTAGATTTTTTACCAACATACAAATATTTAAACCCACACCTCCATCCACCAAGACTCTTTTGAATTTGTTCTTGTGTACTAGGAGTTCAAGATGGAGTGCACGGTTGTGAGATGGTTGGATTAGCAGATCATGTTCAAAGAAAGTGAGGAGATGAGGTGTAAGTGATATGTCTGACCATAGCTTAAAACTGGTCTACATCAAGGTCTGTGGGAATGGAGGATGCAACCAATGCCTTCTCTAGGATATCCCTATGTGTGGGTGAGATTTTTAGCAACTCTATGATGAAGATCTAGGTGGGGGTCTTTTTTAGTTGATCTAGGACATTGTAACCATTATGGTCTGATTTCAGATTCCTGGCGTGCGCATTGGAAGGTTATGAAGGTATTAGGATGGTAATCCTACCACTATGTGTGGTGACTCCACACTCGGCTTTAGATCTTTTCATATTGACAACTATTACCCAATCATCTAGGGATACAACAAAATGGTCATAGATGTGGTTTACATTTTTGTAACTCTATCCTTTACCGTTGTTGTTCCATTTATTGTGATTTGGCATCAGATTCATGTATATTTAAAGATCTTGATTCTCGATGGGTTGTTCAATGGTTATGGTCTTACCATCAATGAGATCC
The DNA here is from genome assembly GCA_007115665.2 of Sequoiadendron giganteum. Lineage (NCBI taxonomy): Eukaryota > Viridiplantae > Streptophyta > Pinopsida > Cupressales > Cupressaceae > Sequoiadendron > Sequoiadendron giganteum. The sequence goes on along the minus strand of CM021100.1, from coordinate 850,008,882 downwards.
TGGATTAGGTTTTTAAGTTGCATGCATCTGGTTGTTGTGTGTCACTTTATTTTGTGAAATTCATAAAGGTGATTCTCATTATACCATGGTGGTTTAACTTGAGGCTCTTGGTAATTTTTGTAAACAAGATTTTGATGAGATTTTCTTGTACCAACTGTTGCATGACTGATTTGATTAGTTCCTTGAGGGGTGTGTATTTTCATTTAGGGGGATATCTATTATTTGGGGGTGGTCCCCCTTGAGCATTTAGATTGTTGATAGTTTGATTGTTGGGTTGTTGTTGTGATGTGTTGGTTTGCAAAGTGTTTTTGATGTTGTTTAGTGGTTTTTGGTATATGTGTTGTTGCACACTTTTCCTTGATGCACTGATAACAAATTTAGCATCGATGATGGCGTCATTAGTGACATTATTTTTTTTAGCCCATGTGCAAGGTTTATCATTGTAACTTGTTGTTGGTTGATTGTCTTGGTATGTGGGTGTGCCCCCTTGTGTTATAAGGGCTCTTTTGATGTTTAACACTTTGGAAATCAATTAGTTATGTGTTGTTATGTATTGCATTTTCAAATGAAAGGACAAGGTCCCTTCAAGGTTTGAGATGATAGTCTCAATTTTTTGTTCTTCTGGCATGGACCATTTTCTCTTGTTGGCCTTGGATCATCATCATTGCAAGAAGGTTGTGAATGTTTCTCCTTTGGCTTGTTTTAGATTGGACAATTCTTCCAAGCTTACCTACACACCCATGTTAAATGAATAATTCTCTATGAATTTGTCCACAATTTCTTGAAAAAAATTAATTCCTCGAGGAAGGTGAGAGAATGATTCGATTTCTCAACCAACCAAGCTTCAAGCGAAAAGTTGCATTAAATAAGACTCATTGTATGAAACCTCCATGAAGTTTACATGGAATTCCCTAATGTGATCTTCAGGATTTCTGGTTCCTCGGTATTTATCAAACTTCGATATTTCAAATCTTGGTGGAAATGGAACCATTGCAATGCTTCTATAAAATGGATAAGGGCACAAATTTCCTTGTCTTTTATTTGTCTTTCTTGGTTTTATGTCTAGTATTTACTGTGAGAGAAATTTAGATTGTGTGGAAAAATCAGTTTGTGGATCAGGTGGTGGGATGAATGTGTTTTGAGATGGTGGTCTTGTTGCTTGGGTAATGGGTAGGATGATTTGTGTGTTTGTGAGAGGTTGTTGAAAGCTTTGTTGCACAACCAACACTTGTTGATATTTCTGATGCTATTGTTGTACCAACAATGCTTGTTGTTGTTTTTGTTGGGCCAATAATGCTCGCTATTGGGCTTGTTGTTGCGTAGCTTGTTTCTATTGTGCTATTAATATTTTTTGTTGCATGTATTGTTGCAAGGCTTTCTGATAGGAAAAATCTTGCACTTGTGCTTGTTGTGGTTGGTATTGAGATTTTTCTTGAGCTTGAGCTTGTTGAGTAGCTTGTGTAGCTTGTACAACTTCTTTTTGTTGTAGCGATGCCCGCGCTTGTGCTTGGGAAGCTTGTTGTGCTTGAGATTTTTGTGCTGCCTATTATGATTGTTGGGTGGCTTGTTGCACAACTTGTTGAGCTTGGAATTTTTGAAGATATTTTTAGTATGCTTATTGGGCTGCTTGCAATGTGATGTTGTATTGATTTGATACTTTTGGATGTGGTAGTGGAGGTGGAGGATTTTGTGGAATGGTATGAGATGAGGTAGCAAGATTTTGCAGAGGTGGTTGTTGTGGTTTTTGAGTGATGATGAGGGGTTGAGTGGCAGATGATAGGTTTGGATTTATGGTCAGTATGCTTAGTCTTTATGAGACTATATTTTGAGATGTTTGGATTGTTGAAATTAGTATTTTGATTGGTTGGATTGGTGCCACCTAGTGTTGTGAAATTGGTGGCATGGTCGAAGGATTTGGTATGATGGATTTGTTGATTTGAATTGTGTTTGGATGGATTTGATTTGTTTGATTTGGGATTTGTGTGTTGGATGGAAGGATTTTCCCCATGCCTTGATTAGGTGTGGATGATGATGGAAATAGTGGGATGATGGGAAGATTTGTGGTGTGCTTCCTTGAAAAAGTGAGGATGATGCATCAAAAGTTCCCACTTGTCCTTGTGATATCATGGAAAGAAAACTTTGTGTAAGAGGGTATGTCGGTGTTGCAGAAAAGGTGGAGGTGTTGTTTCTATCATGAAAGGTGAGTGGTACATATGGATGTTTTGGGTTTCACAAGATAGTGCTAGGCATACCCAAGATTGTGTTTTCCTCAAAGTTTTAGTTATTGACAAGTGGATGTGTTTGAAGAGCTTGAAGTAATGAACTTCCCTTGGTGATCATGGGTTGACTAGGAGCATGAGATGATATTGGATGTATGATAGGTTGGATGAAGTTTTGCAATCAAGGCATGAATTATATTGGTAACATGTTCCCAAGAGGTTGTTCATTAATAGTGCTCACATCAAAATCAAAAGGGATTTTAGCCCCTTCCTTTGCTAATTCTGACATGTAGTGTGTGGGATTGAGCCTCATGACCATGTTGAAAATATTGTGTTTCATGATTTTCAGCTAGCTCAATTATTTCATCTTGATTCATCCCTTGGAATTTGTTGGTGACATCCTCCACTTTGAAACCTCCCTCTCTAGGATTTTGAGGTATTTTAGGGGATCAAGTGGAAGGTTGATGGATATCCTAGGGTTGACTTCTGGTGAATTTTGACTCAAATCACCTGAAGTAGATGTTTCTTTATTTTTCTCCATGATCTTATTGTGTCGTGATCTCATTTGGACCATAAAATTAGGATCAACTTTTAGGAGTATGGGAGGTGAACCTCTAACTCCTTTGGTTGGTCTAAACTTTAAGTACAAAAATAAAATCTAGGATATTTAAGGACCAAATGATGAAGGTGTGACAAATGAAGGATGAATGATATGGATGTTTGAACTTTTTGAGAACTTTCGAGGAATACTAGACTTTAGGATTTTTGAATTTTTATTTGGGTTTGGTTTGATTTGATTCGGATAATGGACTTATAAATCCCAAGATGTTAGATGTTATCTTTGGGTAAACTTGTCCACAAAGGTGATAATTTAACTAAATGGGTGAGGAAGGATTCATGCACACACACTTAGCCAAACAAAGTTATTTTGACTTTGATTGAAGGATTTACCAAAATTCTAGTAAAGATGTTTTTTTCCAAAGTTCCAAAATTTGTTTGTGAGGTGGGATTTCGATTGATGTTTGAGATGAATGAGAGTGTTGATTTTTTGATCCTAAATGAACCTAGAGAGACCTTGTTTACAAGACCAAGGTATTAAAGAACATGTTATACATCTAATACTTTTAACCCTATGTGATAAATTCAAAATGTTGGAAAAGACCTGGATTTTGACAATAGTAGAATGAATACAAGTTTGGATTATCTCTCGAAGCACATTTGTAAAAGTTGTAAACCAGTCTATCTTTGGTTTCATGAATTTCTAAGAGGTTTTTCTTGAGACAATTAGGACTAAAATTATTGTTATGACTAATAGAATTTGGTTTTACAATTTTGAATTTGTGGGAAATCATTAGAACAAACACATATGTGGGGTCCAATTGTGTTGAATCTTGGTTAAATGTATTATTTTTACCACATCAACATTGCTTGCTTAACTTTCAAACTAAATGTCTATGTCTTAACCCATTTTCATTCCACAAGGTCCATTATTTGAAAATCAAAGGGCAAAAGCCATAGTTTTCCTAGGTTGACTTTGGAGAGAATAAATTGAGATATAGGCCCAGATATTTAGAAGCCTCTAAGGATAAAATCCCTAGGGAAATTAGTAATATTTGTATCTTTCAAAAGATATTCATTCTTTGCAAAGGGTTTCAAATTTTGATGATTTGTTTAATGTTTGAGATCAGAGCAATGTGTTTTCAAATTGACTCACAAGAAATATAACATCCTAGCTCAATTGTTACATTTTTCTTGGTGGTTTTTCCTCATGACCTTCATAGTAGAAGAGATGAATTTACATGCAACCAAGGAAAAATATAAAGGTATTTTTTTATTAAGGTAAAAGAAGGTCTTGAAGGGACCCCGAAACCCTTTAACAACAATGACAATAAAGATAAAGCATTAAAAGTTTAACAAAAAAGAAAAGATGTTTCCTACAAAGATAAACACAAAGACCAGCAAAGAGACAACACCGCCAAAAACTAGCAGGAATCTAGCAGAAATTCAGCCGCTAAGCCAGATTGCTCAGGATATTAGCCACTTCCTTTTCTAGATTGATCATACTGATTGTTGCTTTCTTCATCTCCTAAATATCCATAGGGGTCTTATCCACCTTCCTTTTCAAGCTGGCTCTAGTTTGTTTACTCGACCCTGCACCCTCAACTTGGCTTTGATCTTTATCTTCATCCACATCCACAACACTTCTTACTTGATGAGCCCTTTCCAAATTCTCAACCATCATATTCATGGTACTCATAGTGGAATTTAGGATCTTGTGGCTTATTTCCAGAACCTTCTAAATTGACTCTTTGACATTCTTAAGCTTTCCCTCCAATTTACAAAGCTTACCATCATGATTTCTCTTGAATTTTTACAAATCCTCCATCATTTTCTTTTAGGCAATCAACCATGTATCTCTTTTCATCTTCCATCCAAAAATCCTTGGCTTTATCTCTGTCCTTATTAGTATTATCCATCAGGTCATTCTTTTCTAGCTTGTTGTTAAAGGCCCTTTGATTCAACTTTATCTCCTTAATCTTAAAGAAAACCCACCTGATCAACCAAAAAAAATCCACGGACCCATTGTGGGAAATAACAAGGATATCATTAGGATACTCATGCTCAGCTTTAAATTAATGGTCATCCTCCTTAAGGTCACTGGGGAATTGAGGTCTGTCCTCCCTATCCATAGGTGGGTAGCTGGAATACTCAGATGAATTGGTATGTTGAGACTCCTCTTGGTTGGTATCATAGGAAGGGTCCTCCACAACCTTCCTCTTTCCCTTCCCTTGAGGAGAAACACTAGGTTTTCCTTTCAGCTTCGTTGTAGTCACATCAGACCCTGGGAAGATGAATTTTTCCCTGCCAGTAGAGGTCATAGCACTAGGTTTAGGAAGGGCACAGGCTTTAGACTTATTTTTGGTACTCCCCTTCCTTTTAACCTTCAAGGGGTGCTCTTCCTCCTCCTCCATATCAGTCTCCCACTAATCCTTCTCTGAATAGCTGGCACCCAATTCCTCCTTATCAAGAAAAAAGTGTGGAGAAGGGGTTTGATGGGTAATAGCCAAAATTGCTTTAAAATGTTCATAAATGAGAACAAGAAAACCCTTGTGAAGAATGGGGTACCTCACTAGGTTTGAATTATGGTCCTGAAGACTAGAATTCAGATATGTAGAGAGATAGAAAGGGAGGGAAACCCTGACCTGGTGCCAAAAATGATTCAGGAGCACAAAATGATAACCGAAAACCCTAGTATGTATTTGTCATCCAAAGTAATATATTCCATAATCACTCTCAAAACTTCCCTCCAAATAAATTTAATTTTTGTGGATTCATAGCTACTTTTGGTAGCTCTTAACAAATCCTCCTTCTCCTTATCAGACTTTCAAAAATTCTTAACCGCCTGGTCGGAGAGCTTTCGGTCTCTATAGAACTTAAGTCTCTCCATGGAAATCCCCATGACATTAGAAATAAGTTGTTCATCGATCACCACTTTCCTCCCAAAGAGTTTTATCCTACCATTGTTCCATTCCTTCACAAAAATCTTGGTGATTTCCTAATCCATTCCATGATTTTTTTCCAAATACCTCATGATGCCACCCCTCTCCAGCACACTCCACACTTTTTCATTACTCTTTAGCTTCTTTCATTCCATCGGTTCCAACCTGCAGCATTCACCTCCCATGTTGTCAATGCAACCCTTCTACAAAGACTCCATAAGGCTACTAACCCTGCTTGCCAAAATGCCCAGAAAGCATGCAAAACACAAAGTATTAATGGGGTAGTTAATACGATGGTGCTCCAGCCCATGAAGAAAAATGATGAAGCAACAGTTCCAAGACTGCATAAAAATACACGCCTTCACCTTAATCATTTTTTGGTAGGGTAAATTGGACCTTCCCATGGGTGCAATCATACATGAGAAAGGAAATGACATCAACCTCTAAACAATCATTCCTCTGCCACATCATCTTATTCTCTGCCTTAACCCCCTTATTGGTAAAGAAATCCACCACCATATTAATCTCTCTATAGACATGGGTTATGAAGTGGTTCTCAAAAGAGCTAATAATTTTCTTAGATAAATTAATCCAATTCTCAATTGTCCAAGATGGCTTTTGAAGAACTTTAATACATTGAATAATGTTATTAGAATCCCCTTCAATCCAATTTTTTTTGAAATTCAATTGGCGAACTAGATTAAGGACTTGGTAAGCCCTAATGGCTTCAACGAGTTGGTTGGTCTAGGTGCCCAAGGGGAGCACCACTACTGAAATAAAATTGCCATTGTCATCCCTTATCACTCCCCCACACCTAGCTGGCCTAGGATTACCTTGGCCTCCTCGTCAAATTTGATTTTCACCCATCCAGGGGGAGGGAGGTTCTTTTAGATACCATCCCTAAGACCCTTAGTAGGTCTAAGAGCATAAGAAACATTAACCTTGATCAACCACGCCTTAACAACTTTGATATCATAGTCTTGGCACTTGATCTTCCCTTTAGCCTTCAAATTATAATTTAACATATTGAAGTTCTCTCTCACCACTCTAAATATTTTCTCAAAGATCACATCCTCTGAGAGAACAGAATCCCTGAAAATTCTATTATTGCACTCTTTCCATATTCCCCATGCAAGGCGTGGAAAAATATATCTCTAGAGCATATTCAACACCTGATTCTTTCAAGGAGCCTTCCACTAATAGTAGAATTCCCAAATAGAACCAAGAAAAACCCAATTGAGATTCAACATCTGCAAAATTATGCACCAAATTTTATAGACAAAGGGACAAAGAAGAAAAAGATGTGAAACACTTTCAACATCCTCGCAGCAAAGGTAACATCAGTTAGGAAAAGAAAAACCATACTTATAACGATTGTCATTAGTCAATATTTTATTCTGGGGAAGAATCCATAGAAAAATATTGATTTTGGGTATAAGGTTATGCACCCAAGCCCTCACCCAGATAGGAGGAGGAGAAATATGGTGGCAAGAGGCAATAGCCGAAGAGACAAAAAAAATCCTAGAGGGAGATAATTTCCAAACCAACTGGTCCCCCTGGCCCCTCGGATTCAGCACAACAAAATTAAGAAGAGATTGTAGGGGGGAGAGGTCTGGACTGATAGAAGAAATATAGGCCCACTTATCATTTCTACAATAGTCCCCAACAAAGATACCTATTGATTGTGTTTTCTACACAACAACATCTCAGACAGAATATGATATCTTATCTCTCTTGAAAGGTAAATCTCTATGGAAAAGAGATAACCCCAAGGTCTCTAATGTTAGATCTTGACAATGCAAATAAAACAACTCAGAGATCATGTGAAAATGCTGGTAATCACAAATGGACCTTACTACAAGCAAACACTAGACTCAAATTTATCAGATCTAGCAATAAGTTGATACTTTAAACCCTAAATTTGACCCAGATAATAAATAAATAACAAAAGATAAAGTTTTATGAGATAATTCTAAGACTAATTCTAAACCTAAGATTGACAATAAAAAAGATAAGATGCTCAAAATGGACGGATCCCTCATAGACTACTTTCTATTTGACCCAGATAAATCTGCAATCTTACAGGAATAGTGCAATCTTCTAAGGTGTTAAATATTTTCAAATCATGCATATTCATTCAAAAAAACCCTATTTCAATTGAGATGAACAAACATCCATGATTGAACTAAGCATAATTTTAAGTCCAGGCTAAGTTTGCAAAGCAGCTAACAATCAGCTAACTATAAAAAGTATGGACTAGATATCACCTCAAACATTTCAAACATGAAACCCTAAGCATCACCAAATCATCTAACAATAAACTTAAGCAATTTTAAAGATAGAATAACAAGAACCATGCCCAATAAAACTCAACACAAGAGAGATACCAAATCACAATAGCCTTTCTTATATTAAATCACCCAAAGTGGCAACAATTCCAATCTTTTGTTACAACACTTGCTTGAAGATAGACCCTAATTACAATTCGCTCAAATATGAAATCTTCTAACTTCTCTACTATCTTATTCTATATGCTACTCTATCTATATATCCTACAACAGAGGCACCATACTCAATTTATAGAAAACCCCCCAAGATAGGTCAGCCCAAAAAGGGTTTACAATAATAAATGGCACACAATAGGTCAGCCTGAAAATAAATTCAAAAACAACATGAAATGTGCAATTTGCACCAATTTCATCCAAGTCACCCTGGGGTCTCAAAAATTCAATCCAATGCATGTGAATAATGGGAAGCACAAACTTTGATGTATCCCTATATAACTACTTCCCATCCTTGTCTTTGGCATGCTCTACTTCACCATGCACTGCCAACAATACTTTGTCTAATTCGGCAATAGGTGGCATAGGAAAAACCCTATTTTCCTCTCAAGAGACTTGATTTCCTCTCTTGCCTTCCTTACTATACCATCCCAATCAGCCCTACTTGTTAGATACCTATCAATAACTGCAATATAGGTTGCAGCATCATCTAGCTGATGCTTAGTAACTGGACCCTCACTAATTAGAGAATAGACATCTCTCCACCATTTCCTTAGTTGTTCCAAACTGAGATGTTTTGGAGCGAACTTCTTTCTCCCTATCATGATTTCAAAGAATGAGGTACACTTGTCATAAATGGTATTCAAGGTGTCCTCAATCTGCTTCCCCTATTTGTGTATCTTCTTCAAGGCCCTTTGCCTCATCTGCAAAATCTCAAACCATTCCCAAGGCTCTGAAACCCTTGAAAAAGGAATAATTCCACTCTTCACCAGCTGATCCTCAGTGTGCTCCATAATTGTCTTTGTTTTCTACAGCAGGAGATCTATGTCCTCCTTGTCCTAGGCTAGCATAGTCTTTAGCCAATCCACTGACCTCATGGCATCCCTTGTGGTTGAAAATATGTCCTTGATGCCACCATATCCTTTAGTTTGAACTCCCTGCAACCAACCGACTATGGCATGTGTAGTGCCTTTCATATTTTTAAGCTCGAAGATTATCGCTTGAGGCAAGAAACCTACAGCAGAGGAGGAAGAACTGATGGACTACAAGGATTTCATCACTTCCTGCAAGTACCTCCTTAGTTTCTCATTTTCCTTCTCCAACTCATGCTTGGTTTGCACCTCCTTCCTTAATCATCCAAGGATTACAGCACTGGAGCCTTCATACTCCTCAATATCTTGTTCCATAGATGCATGCCCCAAATCAATGGTTTGCACATGATAATCCTTTGCAATCACCCCATCTCTATCTTTATCAGGAGCATGAGTAGAAATATGGGCCACCCTGTTATTGGATCCATCTCTTTCAATCCCAGAGATGACCCTAGCTTTCTTCTTTATCTTTCCTTTCCCAATGTTAGCCATTAGGTTATCCCAATTGGGAGGAGTTTCCTTCACTATTACTAGTTTTCTCTTCAATTCCCTATCCAGCCACCCTAGAACAGTGGACTCTATCTACACTTTATCTTGTCTATCTTGTTCCTGTTAGACACTAGGTGCATCCCTCTCAATACTTGGCTTTGTAGGGATCTCCCTAGCTAAATCCTCCTTATCCTGAGATTGCTCCTCCACCCTGTCCTATGTTGGTGAAGGAATCTTAATTGGTATATCTTCCTTTTGAGGGATTTTCCCTCATGATCCTCTATAGGTGAATTGGCATAAGCCACCAAGGGAGACTGGATTACTTTGTCCATTTCTACGTCTGCATTATAGAGGTCTCCTTCCTGGATTTATTCTTCTCCCAAGTCCTTAGGATCTTCATCCTTCTTTGGTTCTTCTGGCACACTGCTAGTTTCTTGAGGAAGGGGAATGTCCTCTTGTTAAATGGTAGGAGCAGTCATAGGAACACCTCCTTTTGTTTCAGCATCTTTTGGGGAAGGAGTCCTTGACCTCCGCATGTATACCTATGTTTTCTCCCCTGAACTTTCTACCTCTACCATAGGTGGCTCAACTTCTCCTTGTGTCTTGGAAGTTTCCTTTTCCTTTTGTGACAGCTTCACAAGTCTTCTTCTTTTGGTCAAAGGAATAGTGGAATCCACTTCTTCCTTCCCCCCTTCTCTTTGAAACATGCCTTCTCTTCTTGGCAATGGGCTTCCTTTGTTTGCCTACCTCTGCCACCTCTTCAATTTGAACATCCCTTTACTTGATTTTGAAGGGAGAGTCCACCTTGGCCTTACCCTTGGGATCCTGCTCATGTGATTCCTCAGAAGAAGAATGAGACTCCAAGTCTCACATTAAATCATAGGTGCATTGCACACCTTCACTTTCCAACTATCATTTTATGTTTATGCCACAATTTGGTATATTTTGATCACTTGAGTCATAATCTGCTCAAAATCTGTCTTTTCTTCTTCCAACCAGTCAATCTCTCCAACTAGCTTGTCCTTCATAGCCTCAAAGATGTGGCCCCGAATTAGATTCCCATCTTCTTCAACCTAATCAGGAATTTCCTTTATGTTATACAACCTCACTAGGTCCACTGGTAGCCTAGAGAATTTCTTCTTTCTAACATCAAACTCATCGCCAAGGTTAGCCGAATAGTTCTCAATGTTTTCCTTGTGACTATACTCTTTGTTGGCCTTCTTCTGTGCCTCACCAGTGATATCAAACCTTGCCCTCTTGGAATGGAAGGAGAGACCAAAAGTACTAATCTCCTCCTCAGAAGCATGGGCTGACTGGATGAAAGGGCATACCTCATTTGTGCCTATCTTCAATGGGAAGTCATTGCCAAACCCTGCTTTATGTTTCTCTTCCTTGACAATCACATCGAAGTCACAAATCTGCCTTGTGACTTCCAATAGTATAATATGGTTTTTTGGGTACCTTGGGAGTCTATAGGAAGCCCTTTGACAACCATCAATTCTTATGTAAGAGTTCAGGTAGGGAACTAAATGAACTAGGCCCCAAACCTTCTAATCAACTCTTTGGCCTTGTCTGAAATTCTAACATGTTTAGCACCCTACAACAACCTAGTAATATACATGGTGAATGCATTGTTCACCCTTCTATAGCTTCCTCCTCCCAAGTGAAGTTGTGGATACACCTCATAGATTGCATCTCGCCCAAATATACCTCTAGTACTCATCCCCTTGTATGGGTGAAATATTACAAGTTCATACACCAAATAAGAAGTTATGGTGAAGGTCTTTGTCTGCAAGACATTACACATTTGCTCATGAATCATTGCACTTATAGCACCTGCCCAGTGGTAATCTATACCTTGCTCCATCTAAGCAATAACATTAAAAATCCAACTCTCGAATACCCCTGCATTCTTCAATCCTACCAGCCTGTTGAGGAGTGTGATGGCATCATAGTATTCCCTCCTAAATTTGATTTTGACTAGTTGTTTAGGCAGCTTGGAGAAGTGAGACTTGGGCTTCTCCAACCAAGAGTTGATTACCTCCTGGGACTTAACAACATTCTCTTCGGAGTAATTCTTGGCTACATCCATATTGAATGCCACCACATGTGACCTATCAGGCATATCAAAAGTTCAAGCAATGGACACAAGGTCGAAGTTTGCAACAACCCTTCCCTGAGGACCAATTATTCTTTGTGTTCCCTTTTCATAATTCCTGGCACACTCAAGTACCAACTCATAGTAGTGTACTGTAGAGGGAAATCCAACCACATGTGCTAACCCAGATTCCAATGTTCTTCTATCCAACAAAGGGAGGTTTTGTGCTACCATTCCAACCTTAAACTCTTCGTAGTCCCATATTCCCACATTGGTATCAGTAATCCCTGACTAGACGAAAGTTAATCTTCTCTTAGGAATCTTACTCTTGATACCCATCTTTACTCTCTCTACCTCAGAGATAGCAGAACCTTCAACACTTGGATCCATTGCCTTTCCCTTGCCATGCCTAGAAACAACTTGTCCTGATCCTACTCGCAAACAGGTAAAGACAACAAAATAAGATCCAAGATAAACAATAAGTGTCAAAAATCAATTATCCCAAAGTTCAGAATTTAGCCCCCTTTGTGGACTCCAGACTGGAGAGGAACTCTAGGGAAATCCAGACTAAGAAGAATCCAATGAAAAAGGAACACAAATATCCATATCACAATTTTAGGCAATCAATTTAATCAAGGAATCCCTTGACACAACTTAGCATAAGTTCATTTGATCATTTAAATGCATCATCATTAAGAAAATTATTATATAATCATCAAATTCTTCATTCACACAAAACCTCAGAAAAATCCACCTTAGACGAAAATCCCTAAAAGTGACAATAGTTTAAATGAACTAGGAAAATGAAGGAGCTGCAGAACATTCGGGAAAATCTCGAGGGTGCATATTCTAGTAAAGTTAATACAATTTTACCATTAAAGAACAATTTCGAGAGAACGGCCAAGCAATGGACCCCAAGGAAATTCGGAGGAAGCGAAAATCCACGAGACAAGTAAAAGTTCAGATTAAAGGCAAATTATGAAGAACAAAGAGGAAACGGGAAAACTCGGGGAATTCCGCGAAGACAACAAAAACCTAAACACCAATGTTTCTCCCATTCTCACCCAAATGGATCGAATGATCATGGACTTATGTACCGGGAGCTTGACAATGACTTGACCCAAACCTCCAATGGATCCATCTTGAATTCAAAAATCATCTCTCATCAAATTGAGAAGGATTGGCAATGCCCTAGGTCGAAAACCCTAAATCTTCTGCCATGAAAACATGGAACAACTCGGGCATAACTTGTTTGTAGGATGATAGAAAGTTTGTAGAAAATGCAAGCAAGCTACCCAAGACAACAACAAAAGGCAAGCCCAAAATAAAAACCCAGAAATGGTGCCTGACTAGAATGGGAAATTCCCTAGCATAACAAATGTAAAACACCAAACTGGCAAGCCATGAACCCCAGAAACACCCAGAAAGCACACACATTCAGTAAGAACGTATCAATGAATAACATGAGGGTGCCCACAACAAATCAATCCAAATAAAAAAGAGAAAGAGAGCAATCACATACCATGAGAATAGAGGAAATTGAAACCAAGGATGTTGACAATAAACCTCAAGTATGAGCAAAACATGAATGGTGCTCAGGAAATCCAAATGCAACACTTGAAGCCACTCCCAAATGCACAATCTAGCAACACACCTCAGGCTCAAGCACTCCAAACTCAAATGGAAAGAAAACAATCAAACTCAAATGGAAAATAATTTCCCATAAACCAATATAACACCGACTAAGAAGTCATGAAATCACCATTAATGTGATTGACAAGACAACCTAGACCAAATCCAGGAATCTGACAGAGCAACCAACTTCAGAAAAATCCAGACATGATGGACTTCCACGAATGATCAAAATATCTTAGCTCCAACAAAAAGCAGTTGTCACCAAGCTCCGACAGGGAACCGGGAAAGTCCGCCCAGGGTGGATTTTCCCGGAAATAGTGAAAAACTTAGAATGAACCCAAAACTTAAGGTTTTCAATATAAATCACAAATGGATCATTCCAATAGTCAAGATAAACATCAAAGCACATGCCCAAGAAAGAAAAACTCCAAAAATGAAGGGCCAAGACACCAAAAATGAAATCCAAAAGAGCGAAAAAGAGGGTCCCTACTTTCAGTGGGGTGTGTGTGCAAAAAATTGCATAATAATACCAAATCTGGCTTTACACTCATCCATGTGAATCCTGAAGGCAAGGATATCTTAAAGAGGTTCATTCCCAACCCACTTATCTTCCCAGAACAAGATTTTCTTCCCATCTCTAAGCTTCCACATCGCTCCTTTCCCAGAAAGATGCCCGGCCTTAACAACATTATTCTAAAGAGAAGAACCTGAAGGAAGGGATTGGGAACTAAGGAATTCTTTGATAGAGGCAACACTGCGTAAATATTTACTGTGCCAAATAGAATTCCACTCATGAACTTCAGAGAAGGTCTGCGACACCTACTTAGCCAAGAGGGCCTTATTGAACACTCTCAAGCTTCATAGGCCAAGACCCCCATACTTCTTGGGCTTGCATACGCTCTCCTAGGCCACCAAGGGAATACACTTCTTTTCCTCAACTCCCAAACAAAGAAATAATTTTTGCATTTTTTTAATGACTTCAGCATATTTGGAAGGAATTTTGAATAGACTTAAAGCATATACCAGAAAATTTTGCAAAGAGGATTTGAGCAGAAACACTTTTCCAGCCTGACTAAGGAGGGCCCCTTTCCATCCCACCAGCTTGTGATTGAACTAGTCCAAAAGAGAAATCCAGAAAGAATCGAGTGTTTTAGAGCCCAAAGGAAGACACAAATAAATGGAAGCAAGAGAGTTAATAGCACAGCCAATGATTTTAGTAATCTTCCTTTGTCTTTGTTCAGGGGTGTTAAAAAAGAAGAGAGAGCTTTTCCCCCTTTCGATTTTCTGACCAAAAGCATCCTTATAAAGCAAAAGGGAGTTCTTCAAAACTCTGGCTTCTCTAGTAGTTGTACTCCCAATGAGAATAGTGTCATAAACAAATTGCTAATGAGAACACACAAGATTAGCTGAAGATAGTCTTAACCCTTTCAAAGTACCTTGCTCCACTTTTTTGTGCAAGATCCTTCCAAGGCTTTCAACCATAAGAGTAAAGAGGATAGGTGAGATGGGGTCTCCTTGTCTCACACTTCTGGTGACTTTAAAAAAATGGGAAGGGGACCCATTGATAATAACAACAGTATTGGTAGTAGTTATCATTTCCTTTATCAGTTGCACAAATCTTTCATAAAATCCAAAAGCTCTTAGGATTTTCAAAAAAAACTCCCAATCCACTCTATCATAGGCCTTAGACATATCCAACTTTAGAAGGAAACCTTGAATCTTAGACACCTCCAGAGAATGAATATTCTCATGCACATTAATGATAGAGTCCAAAATCTATCTTTCGGGGACAAACCCATTCTATTGAGGAGAGACAAGAAGCGAGAGAACACCCAACAGCCTAGTAGTAACCACTTTAGAGATGATTTTATAAAAGGATTTGCATAAAATAATTGGATGGAAGTTCTCAAAAGCATCCGCCCCAAGGAGCTTAGGGATACAAAAAATAAAAGTAGAGTTAAGCTCCTTTAACAATTTTCTAGATCCAAAAACTCTTTAACAATGTTAGTGACATCCTCAGCCACAATCTCCCAAAAGACTTGGGTAAAGAACATAGGGAAATTGTCAGGACCTAGGGCCTTATTACCCTCAAATGAGAAGACAACCTTTCTGATCACATCCATAGATGGGATATTAATTAGAGATTTATTATGATCCTCATTCAAAATATTAGGAATAACCTCAATGAGATTTTGTTGAGCCTCCACATCCAACCTTCCATCAACAGATAAAATATTCACAAAGAACTGAATAGCTTCACTTATTATCACATCCTCTTTCTCAATTCTTATACCATTCTTCATAATATGGGTTATATGATTAGACACCCTATTTTCATGGTAGTCATGTGGAAAAGTCTAGTATTCTTATCCCCCGAAGATAGCCAAACCGACCTAGATCTTTGTTTCCAAAATTCTTCTTCCTTGGAGATTATGGCATGATAACTAGTAAGGATTTCATTCTCTTTGGAAAGGAGATCTCCCACATAACCATCTTCCTAGATTTTATCCTGAATATCCTTTAACTCCATCTGGATAGCAGACTTAGAAGCAAAAATATCACCAAAAACTTCTTTATTCTAGCATCTAACATTAGTTTTGACCTCACTAAGCTTCTTGGCCACCCGAAACATGGCAGTACCACTAACCTTTATGCTCCACCATTCATGAATACATCTAAAAATTTGAGGGTGAGACAACCACATTCTTTCAAATCTAAAAGGGAAATTTCTATTACCTAAAATAGATTCAACCACAAATCATATGGGGTAGTGATCCAAACCTATACTTAAGAGAGCAGTTAGAGAGATGAAATAGTCCTTCAACTAGTTATTTGATATTAAAGGCCTATCAAGATGGACTTGAATAAGATCATTCCCAACCCTCCTATTGGACCAAGTAAACGTAGCTCCCTTAAGGTCCACATCATGTAAAAATTGAGAATTGATAAAGTCCATCAGGTCCATTTTACTGTCCATCTGAATTTGGGACCCTCCAAACTTTTCCGATTCCAACAATGGAGTATTAAAGTCTCCCATAATAATCCAATTCTCATCAAGGAAGCTAAGCCTGAGAGCATGAAGTATTTTCAAAAAATTCCTTCTCACTATCCTATTATTAGGGGAATATATATTAGACAAAATCCAGTTGAAGCCATCTCTAATATGCCTGAATCTAGTAGCCACATGGTTGGCATCTTACCACATTGGGGTACCTTAGATATGATCTTGGCTCCAAAAGGTCACAATACCACCAGAAGCCCCCTCCGATCTCCTACCCTAAACACCACTATTCTTGAAAAAAATTATTATTTCCACCCTTTCCTTAGGCATTTTGGTTTCCTGAATAATTAAGATATTCGGCTTATGGTCCCTAGCAAAATTGTGTAAAATTTCTTGTTTATGGGAGTTGTTTAGCCCCTGAATATTCCAAGACATAAACTTCATTTCTTTGATGGGGTACTGATCCAGTAGATCTCCAGGATGGTTCTTTGGACCCCATCAACAATGTTTTGGATGCATTTCTGCTCTTTATGCCATATTTTTTATTTTCTGCCCGAACCTCTCTAGGTTCCACAATCCACTTTCAATCTATTTCTCATGGAAACCCCCAAAGTATTGCTTCCTTTTTTATTCTTCTTCTTCTCAACCTTTGTGTATGAGCTATCTCCTTCAAGTTCCAAGTCCTCAAGACCCATGAATTCTTGTCCATCCATAAAGTCATCTCCTACAACATCATTAATGATTGGGGAATTCCACAAGTCATTCCCCATCTTGTTGTTCTCCTCCAAACTCCCAAAAGTATCCTTCACAACCATCGAGGAGAATTAAGAACTGTCCCAAAGAGATGAGGGATAATTCTTCTCCTCAATTGCCACAAATTCCTTATCACCACATGCATTACTTCCTGCCTCTTGGCGACAACAAGATATCTTCTCCAAATTTCCAGAGAAGGTGTTTGGAGCCTTATTTTCTAAGATCAATCTTTCATCAAACTTTCCAATGCTCCTTCCATCTTCCTTTTCATCCTCACCCTGGGACCCCCTGGTGCTCAAGTCCATGGTATCTTTATTATGACCACAAATCACATTATCCTTATCTTCCAGGTTGGATTTCTGACCTTCCCCATTCTTATCCTGACCATCCACATAGTTTTTCAACTCGCCCTTGTTTTGATCCTCCCCATTCTTACCCTAACTATCCACAATGTTGTTCAACTCACCCTTATTCTCATCCTCCAGGGATTTCTCTATCATTTTAGCCTTCCAAATTTTGGTCTCTTTAATGCTCGAATTGGCTTCAAGTTTGGACACACTGTTTGGGAATTTCCTAGCCCAATTCTCCACTTTTTTGTAGTTAAAACACACAAAAGGGAGAGTTTCAAACTCTATCGTCTGGACCCACTTCCCCCAGCTTCAAAACAATTTCTATAGAATACAAAAAATCAATAGTCTAAGTAATACCCACACAGATCCTTGCAAACACTAGCCTTTTTCTAGTTGAGGTCATGAAATCTATGGATAAAAGTTCCCCAAAAGAGTTAGATATACCCCTAAATACATCCTCATTCCAAAACTCCATAGGTAGTCCTATTAATTGAACCCACATAGGCACTGCCTCAAAAGAAGTATCTAAAAAGTCCATTTTTCGGGGACCATTTCTTGATAGCCAAGGATGAATTACCAATGAACCAAGGGTGACTTACCAATGACCCAAGGGCCACCACACAGCATAGTAATCTTATCCTCTTCATAGGAAAAATGAAAAAGAGAAAAATCTTTTGGGTAAGGCCGCAACCTCAATTTGACCTTTAGCTCTCCACTTCTTCCAAACAAAGTCCCTAACCACTTCAATATTTAGCCTTGGACCCATAAGTTTTCCCACCAACGAGGAAGCCATCAAAGAAACGTTATGATCTATCACTGGGTTAGGTACAAGAATGGCCAATGTCCCACTCAAAGGGACCGAAATATTACTGACCGAAGGAAAGGAAGACTTAACAGCAAGCTTGGTACCAAACATCAAGTTCCATTTTCTTTTTTAATCTTCCTGAGCATGATCTCCCACCTCCTTCTCCACTTCCAGGTTTTGCAGAAACCCAGTCCCACCAAATCCTCCATTTAGAGTAAAGCCAGAAGAAGACTTACCTCTAGGGTCCCTCTTGTCCCCTAGGTCCCCTCACTTCCCCGAGACCCAGTCCTCAAAAATAGCTCCCCCCTACTCCTCACCTTCCAACTCCCCTGCCACATCCACAAAAAGCCCCCCCTAGGATAGAACCAACCACCTTCGAACCAGACACCCATTGATAACTAGGATAAAATTCAAATCCTCTTTCCCACTCTCCCATCACCGCTTATGTTGAAGGGATAACTTATGCAGACTCTGTTGTTTTATCTTAGAAGTGGATTCTTCCAACTGTGAGAGAGAGATAAATTATAAAGGTATGTTAAGAATGGATTCTTAACCTCTATATTTTAACCAAGATCGGACATGGAAAGTAACTTCTAGGAATCTAAGTTCCAATGTACCACTTTGATAAACTCATTGGATGGACTGGTTGGTTACTAAAAACAAGGTTATTAATGATAGAAAACCAAGAACACTAGAACCAACACTCACCCGCTTGGCCACTTAAGGCTCTTCAACCATTCCCATTCTACTTAAGGCGTGGGATTAGGTGCAGTCTGTAGTTGGCATGGATTGATTCTAGTTTCTCATAATTTCACACCCTTTGATATAGTATGTCGATAAACATGCTTGCAAGAACTTTCCTATGAGTTTCCCATTGTGGGGTGTGTCTCATAGTAAGCCCTCTCTTAATGGTGAATTAAAACAATAAAATAAATTTTGAGTGTTTCTCTTGCACCCAAGATCAAACAAAGTGCAAGGGGAAAGGATACGTACTCAAAATGCACCATAGAAAAAATCACACAATTCAAGTACTTATTCATTTTAAACCCCAGAGAAATGGTGAGTTCATTTTAAGCACCAAAAACCAAGTGTGAAGTTGCTTGTTCATTTTTAGTCCAAAATCAAAGTCTAGTATGTTTCTAATGTTCAATTTTAGCCAAAATTTGAAAAGAGTCAATCAATGATTAATTTTAAACCCAAATTGATTTAGTTGGCCTAAAATAGAAAACAAAAGCTGTAGATAGATGCTCTAGACTATTATAATAAGCAATTTAAAAATGCTTTTTTCAAGTTCAAGGCCCACTTTCAACTCAAAAATCCTGCAAATATTATTTCCCATGCTTCAATTTTGCAAGTTCCTTGTGCAAACGAAATCCCTGCAAGATCACAATATCAAAGCCAAATCTTAGAGCTAAAATGTTTGGTCATATAACAAAGATCAACACCTTCTTCATTAGCAATCCAAAATCAGACAATTTAATGTAGATAAGTAAAGATTTGCAGTGATTTAATGTAGAAAAGTCATAAATAAGTGACATCAATCAATGAAGATGCATCCACCTTACACATCCATTGATTAATGAGAGGAGCAATATTAAATACAGAGGAATGCCAAATTAGTGAGAAATAATTGTGTAGCCTTCAATTCCTTCAAGGACTGTTTATTCTATTGATGCAATCATATCTTCCTAATTTTCTTAAAGATTTTCTTAAGAAAAGATGGCATGCTAGCTAAAAGGACTAGTGGTGTATTTAATTAGCAATAAAATCACACCAATGCATTTAATTAGATGCCTCCCTACCTCTTTTTTTCCTCTCTTATTCCTTACATTTTTCAGATTAGTTTGAGGATGTGGGTGAGACTATGCCAACGGGCATGAAGAAGACGCTAATGAAGTACTAGGTACAATATGGATGGTCCTTTCTATAGAGAATATGCCACCACTAGTTGTAGATTGCAACCTACACAGTGATCAAAAAATTAAAAAACATTTTTTATAGCCCCACGTCTACAAAGATCCTTCATTAGGACTTTCTAAAATCTGGAAATTATATTTGAACATCAATTGATTGTGTTTGTAGTAGCTGATTTTAACATATAGTATATCTTCTTAGAATTTAACAAGGCATTTAAATTATTTAACATAAAACCTCTAAGAAAATGTGCATTCAAGCAAGGCCTTTTCTAGATTCACTTTGAAATCCTCTTTCAAATAGTAAATGAGAAACTCAATAATGAGTTAAAGAGAAATTATTTATAGCGTAGAGATTTCCAATATTTTCTTTCAAATTTCTCCAAGTAATTTCAATTTTAAAATATAGATTCTTATAGTTTAAGCCGCTCAATTTCAATGATTTGTAGCACATATATTTATAGTAATTTGTAGCCACTTAGTTGGATATCACACTAAGAATATATAAGGGATGTATAATGTCTTGTTTAAGCTAAATTCAACATCCAAATCCTTAATGAATTAGAAATGGTATAAAGTAACTTCGAGATTTCAATAGGTATAATGTATGAAAACTAATTGTCCTTCAGAATTATAATCACAAAGAAAATGCATAGAATTATCTTTGTGACAATCACAAAGATAATTGTCCTTTTAAATCTTAAAGTAATACTAAACCAGACAAGATTACAGTAAATATAGAGCCTAAAAACCTAACTAAAGATGATCTATTTACACAAATAACATAAACTAATGAAATCGATTTTAAAATGGAGATCTTGATAGTGCTATCAACCTATAAACTGATAGTGGCGTTGTAAGGATAAGCATAGAGAAATTTTATCAAATGTTATAGTTGGAATACACCCATGGAGATATAAAAGGCATTATAATATAGATGTTTTTCAATACATTCCTACTATAAGTGTGTAAGTTCAAATCTGCACTTCATAAAGTTCAAAACATCCAATAGTCATATAAAACATATTCACAAAAATTAAAATGGAAAGATGTGAATTTTACATTATCACATACGCTTTCAAAACATTCAAATCAAAAAAAGGTTTATCACATCCTATTCCATGCGATAGAAAATAAAATGGAGTAACAACTCTTAAATACAAGCAAAACATGTGGTTGTGGGTTCGAGCCCCACAATGGGCACCAAATGTAAGCACTAATTTGAAAATGGCTTAAACCTCAACAAGAATTAGCATGAGTTAGTTTAAACCAAGAAAATGAAGTGCTCCTATGAGATACCTAAACATAGTGCATATGCAAATAAGAAAATAAAATAACCCAAGTAGATAAATGTAAGTATATACAAGCATGTTTGTACCTTATCCCATAGTGGAGGTGGTGCTCCTTTGATGTGAAAAGGATGACCTTTCCCACCCCCTTGAGAAGCTCCCAATGATGAAGATGCAAAGATGCAAGTGATGGAGATGTAAAGTTCCTATAGTGCAAATGCATGAGATTGCGGATGGATTTGAAGTAGAAGTGGCTTATATTTATAGGTTGAAGAGTTGAAGATTGGAGAACTAGGAGGAATGTGGGACTAAAGAAGATCCAATGAGATTGGGACACTTGTTTCAAATCTATTGGATGAAAGTAGAGAACATTTTGGGGAATGTGCAAGAGGAAAGGAGGATAATAGAAATAAATCCATATGATTGAAGATGTGAGAGGATGTAAGAGGAGTTAATGCATGTGGTTGAGATATTTTGGAGGGAAATTGTTCGGGTAAGAAAGTCAAATAAAGGGAATTAATGAGGGAATATTCCTTAGAATATGATTTTGAGAGGATAAATGAGGTAATTATTTAATTAAAATAATTAATTTTCATGTGCAAGTGGGCTGGTTAATCAAGGGTTTAGTTTGACCAAGGTTGAGTCAAAACCTAGAGAATGGGTAATGAGGGTTAGGACATGATTAAAGTTAATTAATTCATAATTTAATTAACTTTGAGTGGGTTAGGGGATTTGATTTATTTAATCAAATAAGAGGCCTTTGGGGATAAATTGGTTAATTTAATTAAATTAGATGAACAATGGTGAATTAATCCAATAAACTACTTTATTTGATTAATAGATGAATTTATTGATAATTGATTGGAATTGGATGCACTATGTCAGTTAGGATTATTTACATGTCTACACATTGTATAGTGTAGGAAAAGGTATCACTTTTTCACACTTAATTTGGGAATTAATATTAAAATGAACTAAATTATGCCTTAATTTAGTGTTATAATATGTATTTTACATATTCACTTTAAGTTTAGGACCTTATTAATTAAAATGGACTTAATTATGCCTTATTTTTGGTGTTGTAAAGTGTAACTTCACACTTTAACACTTATCTAGGGCTTTATTAATCAATTGAGGGTAATTTACCTTAATTGGCCCTTTAATTCAAATCCAAGCCTTATTTCTTGCAATTTTTGAAGAGGAAAACCCAACATTCATTAATTCCATAACATAACACTTATCATTGAGAAATGTTTGACCTAGGTACGTGACCTAGGACCCTAATTTAAATAATATTTTTGGTGGTATTTTAATGATTTTAAATCTCTATTCATATGTCGGCTTGTGTTATTTGAATTTTAGGAAATTAAGAATACATACCTATAAATATAAGGTCATTTCACTATGTTTCATCCTTGAATTTTCAAGTGAGCATTCCTATAGCAATTTTATGTGTACAAGAGTATTTCAAGGCATTCAAGAGCAGATTTATTAAAGAATTATTATAGAAATCAAGATCCAATTATCATGTCAAAGTCCTCTTATATCATGCATGTTATTTGATCTAATATGTTGATGTAGTGTTCAAGATCCATTCAAGCATTCAAAGGCATTGTTTCAAGTGAAATTTCAAGATCAAGATCCACATCCATTGAAGCTATTTCATGCTAGTTGCAAATATACATTCCAAGGTTCATTCAAGGGTTTGGTGAGTTGTGACATTGCTTTGTTCATTCATGATTCCTACATGTTTCATTGTTTCATTATAAGGTTTAATCACCAAAATGGGTTTTGACCAAGGCAAACCCCCATTCACCAAGAACAAAAAAATTTCCCTCTTGATTTGTGTTTTCAGATTTAGGTGAAAGAACTCTTGAAAAGAAAAATTGAAGAAGTTATCAAAGTTGCATTTGTTGTCACCATTCTTGCAATTTCTGAGTAACACACCTATAGGATTTATTTCCAACTGTTAGACTATGAAAATCACAAATCTAGGAGTGCAGACATAGGAGAAGGGAAACTAGAAACCATTTTTACAGAGCCCTAGCTAGGACCCATTCACCATAGGGAAAATGAGTCATTAGTTAGCTTCAGAAAAACACTTTTCGTGATCGGTACACATCATTTTCCCTTTCTCATATCTGCATTCTAATTTTTGGTTCCATTGGTATTGAGCTTAATCTTCAAGATCCAAGTTGTAGGTTGTATTTTCAAGTTATTTTGCATTTTTAATCTTTCTCCCCAAAGTGTTGTTTAATTAGGATCCTCGTCCTTGTAAAAAATAGGAAATTTGTAGATTCACACTTTGACTTGACTCACCTTAAGGTTGATAGTCCTTTCATTGTGTGGATCTCATTTCCTAATGAAATAGTGAAATATAGGGCCCCTAATTGAGTTCATCAATCCCATTTTGGTGAACTCCCCTATTTTTCACCTTTTCATTTTGGTCAACCCAACTTTTGATCATTGCATTTTCTGATTTTGGAGTCCACTTTCATCCTAGATCTAGATTTTGCATTCATTTTCATTTCATTGCATTAAATTGAATCTCATTTTTGGTTGTTTAGCTTGGATTAACTTTACATTTCATTTATGGGTTTTTAGGATTGCATCTTTGCATTCTTGAAATTTGATAAATAAAAATAAAAATTAATCATTTTTCAAACCATTTCCATAGCATTGCATCATCATTTACTTGCATTTGAAAATTAAAAAAAAATTGCACATCAAAATAGGTCTCCTAGTTTGTCAGTTTTTCATATTTTTCATTTTCATTCAATCTTAATTTCATAGAAAATTCAAACTATAACTTACTATTTTAGATCAAAATCTGAAAACCATTAGAATCATCTCAGAAATATGCAAAAATAATAATTTAAAAACCATAACCTAGGACCGATTCAACCCTAGGTGAATGAGTCCTTGGTCAAGGTCATTTCTTGATTTTATGGGCATTAAAACATCTGTTTTGCATTCTATTTTGTTGTTTTCAATTTTCTATTTTAGTTTATAGAATTTCAACTAAGTGAAATTGATCATATTTAGCTTTATTTGATTATTTTTTTGCATTTTGTGATTTCAAAAATTGCATTTACAAGACATCATTTTCAAGTATTTGCATTGTGTAATTAGAAAATTACATTGTTTAGAATCTGAAAATTTCATTGACATATTTGCATTCTAGTTCATTACATTGCATTCCACCTTCTTTCCATTTTAGGTGTGTATCAATTTTGTGAGACTTGTATGAGATTTACAACTCGATGTCCTATTAGCAATACTGTTGTGAGACATAGTTTAAGACTCATGTCATCCCACAATACACCATTCATCATAGATCTTGGGTTCTCCAATTCTTTCACTA